>JASANG010001087.1:0-50994 GCA_030248215.1 Enoplolaimus lenunculus
TACTTAAATGTTGAAAGTAGGTATACTCCTAAGTGTAACCTTGTATTATCGCTCAAGCTATTGACACAAGACAAATAAACGTTTAATTTAACGAATAATTACAGTACCTGATATATATCAGTAACGAATGGTGGCGGAGCGTGGGTTAAAAATGAACAACAGTCCGTAACCGAATAACAAGGGGGGCACCCTCTGGAGAAGCCAAATAAATATTCAGTCCCCCCTCTTATTCGGGTCCTACAGTAGGTTTTGTTTGAAACTGAATATGCCAAATCGTCAATAATTGCTGGTCAATCCGGCGGAGGCATCTCTTTACGCAATGGTTCTTCAACAGCGATCAACGACAACATTTTGTATGAATATTTGGTGCTAAAATTGTGTTTTTGCTATAATATTTTGCACAGCCTACAGACAGAAATGTTGTTGTCGCGTTCTCGACACTGTTGCCCTTGACATTGATGAGCGCTTCATTCATTTGGTTTGTTTATTTTGTGATTGGCGAACAACAAATAGATGATACAATGCTAATTTTCTATTTATTCAAAACTAAATTTTCAAGGCCAATGTAAAGACAGGGGCGAAACAGTATTATGAGCGTATTCCTAAGCCTAAGCCTAAGCCTAAGCGTAAGACTGAGTATATTCCTAAGCCTATGCCTAAGCATAAGCCAAGCAAAAAAAAATAGACTAAAGCTTGAGTTTACTCTATTGCAGTCACACATAAAAACGTTCCGCCCCTGATTTTTACATGAGCCATTGTCAATTTAGCCAAGAGAAGGAATATTGCAATTAGGACTGAAATCTTTTCAAATTAACTAATATAAATAGCGAAGGTCACAGTATTTAGTATTATAAGGTAGCGATATAAATATTTAAGCTAACAACTTTAGCCTATTATGGTCAAAAGCATTAATCGTTAAAAATATATTACTCTTGACCATTAGTGTTCGTAAACTATAATGTTTTCAATATATTAAATTTCATTGTTGTACCATATATAAGGTAAATTTTTGCATTCAGCTTAAACTTACGACGAAAAAGAGAAAAATGGAAAACTCACACTGAATTCATATTCAAATGACTTTGTGGGAGTTCATGTCGACTCGGTTCCGAACTGATTTTCATTCAAACTCAGTTTGACTTTTCAGGTCAAGGTTTAGTAATATACTAACCATTTTGTATTATATAATGTAATTGTGCACATTGAATCAAAATTAGCAATGTTCGCGTCAGAAAACTTTAATTAACTGGAATTAGTATACACCATTGAAATAGTCAGTTTTATCACAGAACGGAAGAAACAAACATATTTGTTTTATTCCACTGTCGGATCCATGGGGGGCCACCCCGGCCGTGGGCGCCCCCAACAGCATCTCGACAAAAATTATATAGTAATTTTGTGACAATAGTTCGTGGTTTGTGTGTGGGTGAAAAAATTAATTTATTACCTGTGAAATTTTGCCCCCCCCCCCATTTTAAGATCCTGGATCCGCCACTGCTCTTTATTCCGATTTCAAGTCTACTTTTATGCTTCATTTTGAAACATTTATTAGCTGAGATAAAAATTAAATTTTATTTCCCTTCAAATTAGCCGGCATTCAAGCCAAATTTTGAAATCGTTTCGTCGCTTTTTAAGTTAGAATTTTAAATTCCTAAAATAAAATTGCAAAAATATGAAAGAAAAAACTAGCAAAAATGATGACAAATTTGTTCTCAAAACTGAGTATCACATAAATTGTTATCGTCTGCTGATTAGTCTAAACTGTAATTTGCGAGTTACAAATTTTGTGTTTCGAACTAAGAAGGAAACTAAAGCGTTCGAAAGTTTCAAAATTAGATAATATTATCATATTTTCAAAAAAACTTATTTAATGACGAGCTATAAATATAACCACAAGATAAATGGTGCGAATATTGAAATTGCTATTTTTACGAATTCTAAGATTTGTGGAAAAAATCCCACACCATTCTTAATATTTCTATCGTTTAAGACCTCTGGTTTAATGCGACTTGTTTCTAATTTGATTACGCGGTTGTACCCAAATTTTTTTCTATTTTTATCGCAGTCACTCCTACTGTTGAAAGGCCACAGATTAAGGTGGGACGCCGCGCCGCCAGGATACAGGGTTCAGGCGAGCATATCGGGGGTTTCAGTAAAACGTATCATATGGTGACATTATGGTGCTATTTAAGCAGTGCTTTTACCCAATATATTTACATATCGAAAAGGATGTGCTTCGTTTCCGCAACGGCTGTCCAGTGGTATTCTTTTGTACGTACCATCCAGAGTACGACCCTTGTGTAGAAAACGGCCGGATCGTTTTCTGGAGGGGCTATAATAGAGTCAGTTTAACCTTTAGATTAATTTTGTTTGCTTAGGCTTAGGTTTTGGCTTAGGAATAGGCTCATATATAAGCTTAGGCTTAAGCTTAGGCTTAGGCTTAGGTATATGCTTATACTACTGTTCCGGCCCTGTTCTATATATGGGCCCGGAGTACCATTGTAAAATTGAAAAAACGTTGATAATATTTTTTGTTAAAAAAATCAACGCCATAGTCGCTCCGTATAAACAATTTCTCGTTTCAAAAATACGTTTTGAGTTTGAGAGATTTATTTAAAATAAATTTGTCAAAATCCGAATAGTTTTTTTTAGTTAATTTAAAATCGGAACACCCCGAAAATGTTCAAGATGCGATTTTTGATGATTAATATAATCATCACCGAGTTCGCTCGTATGTCACCCGACAACTCTTCCTATAAAATACGATTAAATGTTTTTTTTCTGTGTTTCCGTGATAATAATATTTATTGTAAGTTTTACCATAAAAATAAAGAAAAAACAATTTATAAATTTTAATATACAAATTTGATAAAAAAATATTTAAAATACGTATATTTGTAACGTTTGCAATGTTCGTTTGCCCCATTTCAATTAATGATGGGTTGATGAACGAACATTTTCCGACGAGAAATGCCAGTAATATATTAAATGACAATTATCGCTTTTACAGCGAAACTCATAAACTGGCGAAGCGAGCATTCGAATACGGGCAAGAGTTATCAACTTTGAATATTTAGTACTCTAGAATCCGGCACTACTGCAGCTTTTACAAAAACCGGTAAATATCGGTTTCTTGTTTCTCCATAGATTTCAAGGGATAGGTACAGTATCCACATACCGCCATTGTAAGGGTTACTGTGATTCATTGACTTCAGTCAATAAGAAGTACAGTATCACCGAATCTAAAGTTAACATCGTTGGAGCAAATGTACTTGTTTTTGTGTATAATACCTTTAATTTCATTCCAAAGTAAAAACAATAAAATGCGGAAACTTTGAAGCCTTATTCGCACGTGCAAGTTTCTGCTGTAAAAACTTGCACATGCAAGTTGCATGTGCAACTTTGGTCACAAAGCAGCTTTGAAGTGTTTGCAGCTGCAAAATATTCACTGGAATTCGTGTTATTGAATTTAATTTGCACGAGTAAATACAATTGTAAGTCGCTTGAATTTCTTGCACCTGCAGTTTGATTGGTCAATCGGAATGTTCCTTTGAAAATTCTCGCAGCTGCTAGTATTTCGTGCCAATTGCAGCTGCGAGTTTTCGCTGCAAAAACTTGCACATGTGAATGTGGCTTGAGTTTGTTTCAACAAAAATGGGAATTCGTTTAATTCAAAACCTGACCAAGGCGCACGGTGAATATTTACACCTCTCATATTGCTGAACAATAAACCATGTTAAACTGTTATACTTGAATATTCATTTTCTGTTTCCATTTCCGTAACGTTTCCGGATGTCATGACGGGACAATTTCGTTTACATTTCTGATATCATCCTTAGCCGTTTACACATGAATCAATAATTTCAACGGTTTGTCTTATTAATTCAAATGGACTCTTGTGTAATTTTTTACGGGCCAATGTTACTTTTAGGGCCGCAACAGTAGATTAAGCGTATTTCTAAGCCTGAGCCTAAGCGTTGAAAAAGCGTATTCCTAAACATAAGCCTAAGCTTAAACAAAAAAGTTGTCTAGAAATCGGGACGGCCCTAAAAGTAACATGAGCAAACTTTCTAATACACTGGCTTAAGCTTAGGTTTCTGAAACGGCTTACCTAAACGAAAGTTTTTTTGTGTAAGCCTTAACCGAAGCGTATGCTTGAGGATAAGCTTTGGCCACAACTTAAATGTTGAGAAAAGTGTACAAGAGCCTTCTAATAATTTGCTAATAAGAACTACTTGTCTGCCAGCTTTGCGCAACACGGAAAAGTTAACGAAAGCACACAAATTTCCTTGCAAATTTTCTATTCATATAAACAATCACGTGTAGTTCCTAACAAATTATTGTAAACAAAGTAATGCTGGAAACTTGCCCAAAATACGTATCTGCGGCGTTCCAGCTTTAATATATAGATTTACAAAAACCTATTTTTAGATGACAGTAATAGCTTGCACTGTGGTGTAAATTAAGTATATCCGTATGCTGCAATTGAATTCTATGCCCCAATGAGCCCTGTGTCGCACATCATCCACTGCATTGCGCTGTTAGCTGTAATACACAAAGGTAAGTACCGTACCGTAGTCCAGCCCGTGTAAAGATCTGTGGCGGAACGTTTTTCAGCGGGACTGCAATAGACTAAGCTTAGGCTTTAGACAATTTTTTGTTTAGGTTGCGGCTAAGGAATATCATGGTTAATCTACTGTTACGGTCCTAAAAATAGCATTTACTCTCCCATTGGTTTTTTTTCCTCAAAAAAAGGAATAAACCTTTGTGCCACGAATATGGTTGCCCTAAATAGTTCAAAGGTATTGTGCCCAACTTTATTCCGTCGTTTTGGAAGAAAAATATCAAGTAAACCGGCCTACCGCATGCAAGACAGGTTTTCTGTTGGATTTAGTGACAACGAAGCTTCGGCTTAGGCTTAAGCTTAGGATTATGTTTAGGGTTATGTTTAGGCTTAGAATTATGCTTCAGGCATAGGCTTAAGTTAAGCTTACGTTTAGGCTTTATGTTTAGTAGGCAAGTTGGTTTTGAATGCGTTTATTTTTCAGGCCTTTCCATACGATGCTTTGTTTGTGGTCCAACAGAACTCGGCGACTGTGGTCATTCGCAATTTCCGATGAATTGCGGGCGAGATGAAAGCATAGCAGACGAAGAACGCGATCGCATGTTTTGCAAAACAACTCAAACGTATTACGATTCTGGTAAATTCATTTGAATGCACTGCACAAAAAAATGGTGAGTCAAATTGACTCTCTCCGAAATAGGCTGTTCGTGACTACACAAACTGAGTCAAAATTGGACTCCGCCAGAGTCAAGTTCGACTCAATTTGAGTCTCTGGCCGAGTCGAATTTTGACTCAGTTTGTGTAGTCAGTAAAATCCTATTTCGGGGAGAGTCAATCTGACTCACTATTTCTTGCAGTGTGCAAATTAAAATTTAACACTGAACGCAGTAAGTTTCGTAAATTTTTAAGGCGTAAAATTAATTTGAACAAAAGTATTTACTTAATCAATTCTTAGTGAAGTTTTGTACAATTTCAACCCCAAATTTGACAACTGGTACATTGGACTCAGAACTTCTTTGCGGGTTTTCTTTCTGCCTGTGTGATGTTTTGCATAAGGGTCTGAGCTCATTTGATATTTTCGTCAGTAAGGTATTGTTGGCAAAAGTGTGCAATTAAAGACCAAAACTTAGTTGTCGTGTGAAAACATACACTGTTAAAATTGGGGAGTCAAATTGACTCTCTCGGAAACAGGCTTTTCCTGACTACACAAACTGAGTCAAATTTGACCCCGCCAGAGTCAACAGTGAATCGAATTTGACTCTGGCGGAGTAATATTTGACTCAGTTTGCGTAGTCAGGAAAAGCCTGTTTTCGAGGAAGTCAATTTGACTCCCCATTTTTTACAGTGTATAAACGAAACGTTAAATTGGTTTCTAATGAAAGACGTTTTCATGTACAATCGCCTCCTCGGAGCGGATGTTGCTGACGACAGAATCTGTTCAGGAGATTGTACAAGAGAACTTCTTTCGCGAGAAACTAATATAACGTTAAGTTTAGCTATTTTGGCTAAAAACGAAATTCCCAATAAGATTCGTCTTTGAGATCCAGTGATAATCGCCAATTACACGCCATCCATAATAAAATGAGTGCAGGGTGTAAAAAAAAGTCTGTCAGAACCCAAAATGGAAATAGTAGTTTTGCATTTTCAAAAGTGAAGCCGAAATTGAAAATGTTAAATTTAATGATTAAAACAAAAATCCCAAGCGAACTGAAAACGCAAAACAACATTTCCATGTACCCGAAATTTCGGAAATCAATTGTGGTTTTCTGTTTTGAGCTGAAAAGTGTGCCCGGAATACTAAAGTTTTATTTCCAAACCCTGCACGCACCTTATTGTGGATGGTGCATTGGACATGTATTATGAAACATGCAATTGAAAATATGCCTCGAAACCAAATTTCACGTGTTTCAGCTTATAACTTTTGTTTCTTTTTTGAATTAACAACATTTACAACATTTGCTATTTTTTCAGAAAACTATTCAGTCTTAAAAGAATGTATATCGGAACGCAACCTGTTGCAGTCGCTTGAACCTGAGCCAAAATTTACTTGCGTTGAATCAGCAGCGAATCAAATCGTTTGTTTGTGTAACGAAGACTTATGCAACAGTGCCAGTCTTGATAGCCAGTTGCGAAATCAAAACATTACTTACGCTGTTTTGCGTCAAAAATCTGATCATTCTTCAAGTTCTAAAGTCAGTAGCAATTCACAGTTGACCAGTCGTCGAAATAAACAGGTAAGCGGATTTATATTAAATTTGGAAATTCATTCATAGAAAGCACGAAAATTCATTATAATTGTGACGCACGTCTCGAATAGGGACCTGATCACTGGACGACAAATTGGATGAAGGACTTAGAGGATGGGAAGCCTAGAATTAGGATTAGGCTTACCTAAGATTACACTTATAGTTTATAGGCTGGGAACGTTTAACTTAGACTTAGGCTTAGAGTTTGGTTTATATTTGAGCTTAGCTTTAGGCTCAGGTTAATGTTAAGGCTTAGATTTAGTTTTATAATTTTAAGCGAAGCCTGTAATTAGCAAAAACAGCAATTTTATTAAACGTATTGGAACATTTTTGTGCAAAATTTATTAAAATTTCTAAAAATTACGAAACTTTTGTGGTCAGCGTTTGTTTGGTTGAAATCTTTATGTCAAATTTTTAATAATCCTTTTATGGGTTCTGACAAAGTTAAGTACACTGTAAAAAAATAGTGAGTGAAATTGACTTTCTCCGAAATAGGCTTTTCCTGACTACACAAAGAAAGTCAAAATTCGACTCCGCCAGCGTCAAATTGAGTCGAATTTGATTCAGGCGACGTCGAATTTTGACTCAGTTTGTGTAATTAGGAAAAGCCCATTTCGGAGAGTGTCAATTTGACTGCCCATTTTTTGCTGTGTAGTGTCTGGTTGATTGTTCCGTCTCCGGTACGCATGGATTTTTTTATTTCCGATTGTTTTTGGTTTCCATTAATTAACATCAGCCAAATATCACTGCTAAGTAAGATATATCAACTGTGCCCTCTAATAAACGAGTCAACTCTCAACTGGCCAAACACAAAAATATTTCTCAAGTATAAAATTAAAGACTATTTGTATTATTTATATTTTAAGATACAAGAAACATCTTTCCCAAACCTGGAACACTTTTTGGACACTGGCTACGAAGAATTTCGAGGAAGTCAAGACCAGCCGTCGCAACTGGATTCTGCGGATCGCTCATTCGCCAGGCGAGAGACTTACGCTGACCCTGCGAACGAATATCGAAGACAAATTTTGCTCAGAGAACAACTCGTAAAACAACAACAACCACAGCAACAACAACAAAAACAACAACAACAGCAGCAGCACAACAACAACAACAACAACAACAACAACAACAACAACAACAACAACAACAACAACAACAACAACAACAACAACAACAACAACAACAACAACAACAACAACAACAACAACAACAACAACAACAACAACAACAACTGCGGTCTAATACTCCTCAATTGAGGCAAAGGCCTCGCGATCCTCAACAGGATTTATTAGTTCAACTTCAAGAATCGTCGCCCAGCGACAGCTTAAAGTCGCAACAGATACAAGCTCAATTAGCAGATGAGGAGCGACATCAGTTACTGAACCAACAAGCAATGCAACTGAAGCTGCAACAACAGCAACTTGAACAACAACAACTTCATAAATTACAACATCAAGAAGATGAAGATGAAGAAGAAGAAGAAGAAGAAGAAGAACAACAACAACAACAACAACAACAACAACAACAACAACCGCAGCAGCAGCAGCAGCAACAACAACAACTGCAACTGCAGCAACTACAGCAACAACAACAACTGCAACTGCAGCAACTACAGCAACAACAACAACTGCAACTGCAGCAACAACTACAACAGCAGAATCGTGCGCTGTTTACAGAAAAAGAGTTATTCAGACAGCAATCGCATTTGCAATTTGACCAACCCGATATCGACTTACACATGCTACCTCCTCGCTTCCAGACGGACCAAGCCTTCGAGAAATAGCGGCCGAAGAGGAACGTCGTATTCTGCCTGTTTTTACACTGAAACCGGAATCCGAAACGCAAAATTAAATCAGAACGTTGATGCCGGTCAAAATGGTCAGTATCCGCCAGCTCACGAGCTTCAGGGAGAGGTGTTGCAAACCGGTGACCACAGCGAGCTAATCAAACGCCAAAATCAAGCTGCCGTTCAACGGGATGAAGCCATTAATGGCCCGGTACTACAACGTGATACATCTGTCCCACGCGACGTACCTCAAAATCAACCGATTCCACAACACGTATTACACGAATTGATCCTACAACAACAACAACAACAACGCCAACAACAACTGCAACAGCAACAACGACAATTTCAAGCTGAACGGCAACAGTTTGAAGCTGAAAACCAAGCAAAGTTGCCGTCAAATCAACAAAATCAGCGAAACGCGGAAGCCTTTGTGGGTCATAACTATGCGAATAACGGCGGACAAGAGTATGATAGCGTCAACAATGCTCAAAATGAAGTGAGTTTATACGGGTGTGAACAAAATAATTTACAATGACTGTGTTTCTGAAAACCCACATTACTACAACTGAATACTTGTGATCTTAATAAGCATTTATTTAAACAACTATTCACTTTTAATATCGCGGTTCTCTTAAAATAGGTACTCAAGCATAATTTCTTTAATTCATGTGTTATCATGTGCATTGTTATCAGTGTCGGGTCCAGGATCTCAAAATGGGGGGTGCAAAATTTCACAGGTAATAAACTTATTTTTGACCCACACACAAACCCCGAACTATTGCCATAAAAGGACTTCTTTACGTACGTTCAATTGAAATTAATCGCAAATAAAACTAAGGGATAACGCAGTTTAGATCTAAAACAGGGTGGCAACATAAGTTCAGGTTTTGTTTCAAACAGGCACAAATTTAAAGGCTCAGATTCGGAAGCCAATTCAGTTTTGAAAAAGCAAAATCCAGTCAGATTCGCAACATCTGCTTCTGTATTCGAATGAGTTAGAACTGCCTGACTTATTATAATTTTTGTTGAATGCTGTTGGAGGGCCCACGGCCGGGGTGCCCCCCATGAATCCGCCATTGATTGTTATATACGTACTAGTCGTCAGCCAGCACTCGAATGTTCTATTTATTATCCCGCAATTGCATTTATCAGTATAAATTATTTTCATACTCGCCTGCGCTTTTAGGCTATTTTACGTTCAGTTTTTAAGCTTAACCCAGGAACTATAAACTCCTATCTCCGCTTTTATAATTTCAGGATTTCTCTGACCAGTTACAGTCAGGCGCACACAAAACTACCAAGCAACTACACCGTAACAACCTAACCAGTATGTTATTTCCAGGCAGTTGCCCGTTCCCAACAACAACCAAACATAACAACAACTCGACGGAGCCGTTAAAGTATTCCAGTAGCAGATCGAACGAACGCGAGCCAAATTTACTTTTGGAAAAAGTTAAAGGGACACACAATCAGTTTATTGTTATCTAAAATTGCGATCACAACTCCTCAAAATTCGACAATACTAACGGAACTTCGCTTGTCGCAAGAATTCCCGGTAAATTTCCTAATGTATTGCTCACAAATGTACGAAGAATTTAAGTATATATATTTGCTATTTTGGTGCAGTTTACAAATAGCAAAGGAATTTGAAATGTTTGCTAAACCCACTTAGGAATGTTTAAAATGTTGAATTGCAAAATTATAGCTTCCAACGTCGGAAACCTCTAGGTGCACCACTGTTTGGTCGCAAATTTTCGAAAACGCATCGCACAGACGAACCTAAAGTTTGAGACTAAAATGTCTTTTTGTTAATGTTGAACCTAAGATTCGACTGAATCTGCCTGCGGACTTATTAGTGAAACAAAACGTGGACTTCGTCCTCATTTGAATGTACATTTCGCAGGGCAACGCCCTTAAAATCCACATTACCGACTGCCTATATATGCGACAAAATGTACCTTCCAAGCAAATTGACTGTTCATCTCAGATATACAAATATTTTTTGCCTGAAAATTTACTTGAATTATTGAGGCCTGCTCCAAAAAATTTATGCCATTGCTATAGCCGTAGGCGGTAATAAGAATTTTTCCTTCGTCTTCTCAGATTACAGCTACGGACTGTTGTAAATTTACCACTTAAGGGCTTATGCTCAAGGCTTATTATTATGTCTAAAATATGGTTACGGACAAAAACTCGCCTAAACTTAAACTTAAGCTTTTTTCTATGCCTTTTCTCGCCAAGCGGAACTGGATTATACCGGAATCGAATTGGAACAGCAAATTTATACCGGAATGGAATCGGAACTGCAAAATTTGTGACTATGCGGATAATTTGTGTTAACAAAGTATACATACTGGCAACAATTATTAAAGACGTCGCATGAACAAATTGCCAATAATTTTTTGGCTTAGTAAAGCTAAACCACAATCAATTATCGATAAGTTAACATGTCGAAAAAATTTAATAGATCAATGATGCAGAATATTTATACAACATATCAAAAAGTAGGTAAAATTAAAATGTTGAAATTATTCGATTGATTGTGCAATCGACATCGTAATGGATGGATGATTGAATGGATGTAATCGGATGGATGATAGCACCTTAATCTTCTGCGCGAGAAAGTTGTGGGGGGAGGATAAGAGTTTTATTTAAATAAGTGATTATTAGATGTATGTGTGGAGAAGTGATTTATGGATGGGATGCGGAAAGAGTTGATGATCTAATAAAGATTAGATGTAAGTCATCTGAAGTAAATATGATATTTTAAATTGTGATGTAATAATAGAGTGTTTAAGTTAATATTTAAGTCTTAGGTTAAGTTAAGTTAGTTAGGATAGGCATTATACCCTAGGTTAGGTTAGGCTTAGGCTTAGTTAGGTTAGGTTAGTGTTAGGTTAGGTTAGGTTGGTTAGGTTAGGTTAGGTTAGATGGTTATGTAATGATTGAGTACTTCATTGTAGTGAAAATTTAGTTGTGTGGCCCTTGTCATGTATATAAATATACGTGGGCTGTGAGTTAAGTTTGGTTTGTTATTGTTTACTGTGCCATTTTAACCATTACATGTGCAAATAAAAAATATTATGATAGCATTATGTCACTACAGATTGAGTACCTTAGTTGGCCCACGTATAGGCCGGAAATAGTATAAGCATATTCCTAAGCCTAAGCCTAAGTCTAAGCCTAAGCCTAAGCCTATGCCTAAGCCTAAGCCTAAGCCTAAGCCAAAGCCTAAGCCTAAGCCTAAGCCTAAGCCTAAGCCTAAGCCTAAGGCTAAGCCTAAGCCTAAGCCTAAGCCTAGGCGTATGAATGGGCCTATTCCTAAGCCTAAGCTTAAGCTTAAGCCTAAGACTAAGTAAAAAAATTAGTTTAAAGCTTAAACTGACTCTATTATAGCCCCTCCGGAACACGATCCGGCCCTGTTCTATACATGGGCACAGATGTTAAAATATCGATATTGTTTACCGTTTCCAAGAAGAGTATGACGTGTCAGGCATCTTAATTGTGCGTTCCTTGGATGATTGTCAGGATTGCATGCTCGAACTTCGGTTTGCCGGCATTCCGCAGGTTCCATTAAATCAGCTTCTCCACACATTGAGCATCGTAATAATTCACTGTATTCTGTAAATCGAAAACGGGGTCTTGTACAATTCCTCCCCCCCACAAGCTTTTGCTCGGGCGCAGATTTAGGATTAGGTTCAGGGCAGGGTGCTATCGGATTCCGATTCCGATTAGCATTCCGATTCAATACGAGTTCCGATTCCGATTACGATGTCGATTGCACAATCAATCGGAATCGGAATTTCAACATTTTAATTTTAGGCCTACTTGTTGTGATATGTTGTATAAATATTCTGCATCATTGATCTATTAAATTGTTTTCGACATGTTAACTTATCGATAATTGATTGTGGTTTAGCTTTACTAAGCCAAAAAATTATTGGCAATTTGTTCATGCGACGTCTTTAAGAATTGTTGCCAGTATGTATACTTTGTTAACACAAATTATCCGCATAGTCACAAATTTTGCAGTTCCGATTCCGATTCCGGTATAAATTTGCTGTTCCGATTCCGATTCCGGTATAATCCAGTTCCGCTTGGCGAGAAAAGGCATAGAAAAAAGCTTAAGTTTAAGTTTAGGCGAGTTTTTGTCCGTAACCATATTTTAGACATAATAATAAGCCTTGAGCATAAGCCCTTAAGTGGTAAATTTACAACAGTCCGTAGCTGTAATCTGAGAAGACGAAGGAAAAATTCTTATTACCGCCTACGGCTATAGCAATGGCATAAATTTTTTGGGAGCAGGCCTCGATGATCCCAAGTAAATTTTCAGGCAAAAAATATTTGTATATCTGAGATGAACAGGTCAAATTTGCTTGGAAGGTACATTTTGTCGCATATATAGGCAGTCGGTAATGTGGATTTTAAGGGCGTTGCCCTGCGAAATGTACATTCAAATGAGGACGAAGTCCACGTTTTGTTTCACTAATAAGTCCGCAGGCAGATTCAGTCGAATCTTAGGTTCAACATTAACAAAAAGACATTTTAGTCTCAAACTTTAGGTTCGTCTGTGCGATGCGTTTTCGAAAATTTGCGACCAAACAGTGGTGCACCTAGAGGTTTCCGACGTTGGAAGCTATAATTTTGCAATTCAACATTTTAAACATTCCTAAGTGGGTTTAGCAAACATTTCAAATTCCTTTGCTATTTGTAAACTGCACCAAAATAGCAAATATATATACTTAAATTCTTCGTACATTTGTGAGCAATGACATTACGGAAATTTACCGGGAATTCTTGCGACAAGCGAAGTTCCGTTCAGTATTGGTCCGACATTTTGAGCGAGTTGTGATTCGGCAATTTTAGGATCAACAATAAACTGATTGTGTGTCCCTTTGAGACTTTGTTCCAAAAGTAAATTTGGCTCGCGTTCCGTTCGATCTGCTACTGGAATACTTTCAACGGCTCCGTCGAGTTGTTGTTGATGATGTTGTGGTTGTTGTTGCGGAACAGCGGCAACTGCCTGCGGAATATAAACATACTGGTTAGGTTGTTGACGGTGTGAGTTGCTTGCGTAGTTTTGTTGTTGCGCCTGACGATGTAACTGGTCAGAGAAATCCTGAAATTATAAAAGCGGAGATATGGCAGTTTATAGTTTCCTGGGTTAAGCTTAAAAACTGAACGTAAAATAGCCTAAAAGCGCAGGCCGAGTATGAAAATACATTTATACTGATAAATGCAATTGCGGGATAATAAATAGAACATTCGAGTGCTGGCTGACGACTAAGTACGTATATAACAATCAATGGCGGATTCATGGGGGGCACCCCGGCCGTGGGCCCTCCAACAGCATCTCAACAAAAATTATAATAGAGTCAGGCAGTTCTAACTCATTCGAATACAGAAGCAGATGTTGCTGAATCTGACTGGATTTTGCTTTTTCAAAACTGAATTGGCTTCCGAATCTGAGCCTTTAAATTTGTGCCTGTTTGAAACAAAACCTGAACTTATGTTGCCACCCTGTTGTTCAGATCTAAACTGCGTTGATCCCTTAGTTTTATTTGCGATTAATTTCAATTGAACGTACGTAAAGAAGTCACTTTTATGGCAATAGTTCGTGGTTTGTGTGTGGGTCAAAAATAAGTTTATTACCTGTGAAATTTTGCACCCCCCATTTTGAGATCCTGGACCCGACACTGATAACAATGCACATGATAACACATGAATTAAAGAAATTATGCTTGAGTACCTATTTTAAGAGAACCGCGATATTAAAAGTGAATAGTTGTTTAAATAAATGCTTATTAAGATCACAAGTATTCAGTTGTAGTAATGTGGGTTTTCAGAAACACAGTCATTGTAAATTATTTTGTTCACACCCGTATAAACTCACTTCATTTTGAGCATTGTTGACGCTATCATACTCTTGTCCGCCGTTATTCGCATAGTTATGACCCACAAAGGCTTCCGCGTTTCGCTGATTTTGTTGATTTGACGGCAACTTTGCTTGGTTTTCAGCTTCAAACTGTTGCCGTTCAGCTTGAAATTGTCGTTGTTGCTGTTGCAGTTGTTGTTGGCGTTGTTGTTGTTGTTGTTGTAGGATCAATTCGTGTAATACGTGTTGTGGAATCGGTTGATTTTGAGGTACGTCGCGTGGGACAGATGTATCACGTTGTAGTACCGGGCCATTAATGGCTTCATCCCGTTGAACGGCAGCTTGATTTTGGCGTTTGATTAGCTCGCTGTGGTCACCGGTTTGCAACACCTCTCCCTGAAGCTCGTGAGCTGGCGGATACTGACCATTTTGACCGGCATCAACGTTCTGATTTAATTTTGCGTTTCGGATTCCGGTTTCAGTGTCAAAAACAGGCAGAATACGACGTTCCTCTTCGGCCGCTATTTCTCGAAGGCTTGGTCCGTCTGGAAGCGACGGAGGTAGCATGTGTAAGTCGATATCGGGTTGGTCAAATTGCAAATGCGATTGCTGTCTGAATAACTCTTTTTCTGTAAACAGCGCAGGATTCTGCTGTTGTAGTTGTTGCTGCAGTTGCAGTTGTTGTTGTTGCTGTAGTTGCTGCAGTTGCAGTTGTTGTTGTTGCTGTAGTTGCTGCAGTTGCAGTTGTTGTTGTTGCTGCTGCTGCTGCTGCGGTTGTTGTTGTTGTTGTTGTTGTTGTTGTTGTTGTTGTTCTTCTTCTTCTTCTTCTTCTTCTTCATCTTCATCTTCTTGATGTTGTAATTTATGAAGTTGTTGTTGTTCAAGTTGCTGTTGTTGCAGCTTCAGTTGCATTGCTTGTTGGTTCAGTAACTGATGTCGCTCCTCATCTGCTAATTGAGCTTGTATCTGTTGCGACTTTAAGCTGTCGCTGGGCGACGATTCTTGAAGTTGAACTAATAAATCCTGTTGAGGATCGCGAGGCCTTTGCCTCAATTGAGGAGTATTAGACCGCAGTTGTTGTTGTTGTTGTTGTTGTTGTTGTTGTTGTTGTTGTTGTTGTTGTTGTTGTTGTTGTTGTTGTTGTTGTTGTTGTTGTTGTTGTTGTTGTTGTTGTTGTTGTTGTTGTTGTTGTTGTTGTTGTTGTTGTTGCTGCTGCTGTTGTTGTTGTTTTTGTTGTTGTTGCTGTGGTTGTTGTTGTTTTACGAGTTGTTCTCTGAGCAAAATTTGTCTTCGATATTCGTTCGCAGGGTCAGCGTAAGTCTCTCGCCTGGCGAATGAGCGATCCGCAGAATCCAGTTGCGACGGCTGGTCTTGACTTCCTCGAAATTCTTCGTAGCCAGTGTCCAAAAAGTGTTCCAGGTTTGGGAAAGATGTTTCTTGTATCTTAAAATATAAATAATACAAATAGTCTTTAATTTTATACTTGAGAAATATTTTTGTGTTTGGCCAGTTGAGAGTTGACTCGTTTATTAGAGGGCACAGTTGATATATCTTACTTAGCAGTGATATTTGGCTGATGTTAATTAATGGAAACCAAAAACAATCGGAAATAAAAAAATCCATGCGTACCGGAGACGGAACAATCAACCAGACACTACACAGCAAAAAATGGGCAGTCAAATTGACACTCTCCGAAATGGGCTTTTCCTAATTACACAAACTGAGTCAAAATTCGACGTCGCCTGAATCAAATTCGACTCAATTTGACGCTGGCGGAGTCGAATTTTGACTTTCTTTGTGTAGTCAGGAAAAGCCTATTTCGGAGAAAGTCAATTTCACTCACTATTTTTTTACAGTGTACTTAACTTTGTCAGAACCCATAAAAGGATTATTAAAAATTTGACATAAAGATTTCAACCAAACAAACGCTGACCACAAAAGTTTCGTAATTTTTAGAAATTTTAATAAATTTTGCACAAAAATGTTCCAATACGTTTAATAAAATTGCTGTTTTTGCTAATTACAGGCTTCGCTTAAAATTATAAAACTAAATCTAAGCCTTAACATTAACCTGAGCCTAAAGCTAAGCTCAAATATAAACCAAACTCTAAGCCTAAGTCTAAGTTAAACGTTCCCAGCCTATAAACTATAAGTGTAATCTTAGGTAAGCCTAATCCTAATTCTAGGCTTCCCATCCTCTAAGTCCTTCATCCAATTTGTCGTCCAGTGATCAGGTCCCTATTCGAGACGTGCGTCACAATTATAATGAATTTTCGTGCTTTCTATGAATGAATTTCCAAATTTAATATAAATCCGCTTACCTGTTTATTTCGACGACTGGTCAACTGTGAATTGCTACTGACTTTAGAACTTGAAGAATGATCAGATTTTTGACGCAAAACAGCGTAAGTAATGTTTTGATTTCGCAACTGGCTATCAAGACTGGCACTGTTGCATAAGTCTTCGTTACACAAACAAACGATTTGATTCGCTGCTGATTCAACGCAAGTAAATTTTGGCTCAGGTTCAAGCGACTGCAACAGGTTGCGTTCCGATATACATTCTTTTAAGACTGAATAGTTTTCTGAAAAAATAGCAAATGTTGTAAATGTTGTTAATTCAAAAAAGAAACAAAAGTTATAAGCTGAAACACGTGAAATTTGGTTTCGAGGCATATTTTCAATTGCATGTTTCATAATACATGTCCAATGCACCATCCACAATAAGGTGCGTGCAGGGTTTGGAAATAAAACTTTAGTATTCCGGGCACACTTTTCAGCTCAAAACAGAAAACCACAATTGATTTCCGAAATTTCGGGTACATGGAAATGTTGTTTTGCGTTTTCAGTTCGCTTGGGATTTTTGTTTTAATCATTAAATTTAACATTTTCAATTTCGGCTTCACTTTTGAAAATGCAAAACTACTATTTCCATTTTGGGTTCTGACAGACTTTTTTTACACCCTGCACTCATTTTATTATGGATGGCGTGTAATTGGCGATTATCACTGGATCTCAAAGACGAATCTTATTGGGAATTTCGTTTTTAGCCAAAATAGCTAAACTTAACGTTATATTAGTTTCTCGCGAAAGAAGTTCTCTTGTACAATCTCCTGAACAGATTCTGTCGTCAGCAACATCCGCTCCGAGGAGGCGATTGTACATGAAAACGTCTTTCATTAGAAACCAATTTAACGTTTCGTTTATACACTGTAAAAAATGGGGAGTCAAATTGACTTCCTCGAAAACAGGCTTTTCCTGACTACGCAAACTGAGTCAAATATTACTCCGCCAGAGTCAAATTCGATTCACTGTTGACTCTGGCGGGGTCAAATTTGACTCAGTTTGTGTAGTCAGGAAAAGCCTGTTTCCGAGAGAGTCAATTTGACTCCCAATTTTAACAGTGTATGTTTTCACACGACAACTAAGTTTTGGTCTTTAATTGCACACTTTTGCCAACAATACCTTACTGACGAAAATATCAAATGAGCTCAGACCCTTATGCAAAACATCACACAGGCAGAAAGAAAACCCGCAAAGAAGTTCTGAGTCCAATGTACCAGTTGTCAAATTTGGGGTTGAAATTGTACAAAACTTCACTAAGAATTGATTAAGTAAATACTTTTGTTCAAATTAATTTTACGCCTTAAAAATTTACGAAACTTACTGCGTTCAGTGTTAAATTTTAATTTGCACACTGCAAGAAATAGTGAGTCAGATTGACTCTCCCCGAAATAGGATTTTACTGACTACACAAACTGAGTCAAAATTCGACTCGGCCAGAGACTCAAATTGAGTCGAACTTGACTCTGGCGGAGTCCAATTTTGACTCAGTTTGTGTAGTCACGAACAGCCTATTTCGGAGAGAGTCAATTTGACTCACCATTTTTTTGTGCAGTGCATTCAAATGAATTTACCAGAATCGTAATACGTTTGAGTTGTTTTGCAAAACATGCGATCGCGTTCTTCGTCTGCTATGCTTTCATCTCGCCCGCAATTCATCGGAAATTGCGAATGACCACAGTCGCCGAGTTCTGTTGGACCACAAACAAAGCATCGTATGGAAAGGCCTGAAAAATAAACGCATTCAAAACCAACTTGCCTACTAAACATAAAGCCTAAACGTAAGCTTAACTTAAGCCTATGCCTGAAGCATAATTCTAAGCCTAAACATAACCCTAAACATAATCCTAAGCTTAAGCCTAAGCCGAAGCTTCGTTGTCACTAAATCCAACAGAAAACCTGTCTTGCATGCGGTAGGCCGGTTTACTTGATATTTTTCTTCCAAACGACGGAATAAAGTTGGGCACAATACCTTTGAACTATTTAGGGCAACCATATTCGTGGCACAAAGGTTTATTCCTTTTTTGAGGAAAAAAAACCAATGGGAGAGTAAATGCTATTTTTAGGACCGTAACAGTAGATTAACCATGATATTCCTTAGCCGCAACCTAAACAAAAAATTGTCTAAAGCCTAAGCTTAGTCTATTGCAGTCCCGCTGAAAAACGTTCCGCCACAGATCTTTACACGGGCTGGACTACGGTACGGTACTTACCTTTGTGTATTACAGCTAACAGCGCAATGCAGTGGATGATGTGCGACACAGGGCTCATTGGGGCATAGAATTCAATTGCAGCATACGGATATACTTAATTTACACCACAGTGCAAGCTATTACTGTCATCTAAAAATAGGTTTTTGTAAATCTATATATTAAAGCTGGAACGCCGCAGATACGTATTTTGGGCAAGTTTCCAGCATTACTTTGTTTACAATAATTTGTTAGGAACTACACGTGATTGTTTATATGAATAGAAAATTTGCAAGGAAATTTGTGTGCTTTCGTTAACTTTTCCGTGTTGCGCAAAGCTGGCAGACAAGTAGTTCTTATTAGCAAATTATTAGAAGGCTCTTGTACACTTTTCTCAACATTTAAGTTGTGGCCAAAGCTTATCCTCAAGCATACGCTTCGGTTAAGGCTTACACAAAAAAACTTTCGTTTAGGTAAGCCGTTTCAGAAACCTAAGCTTAAGCCAGTGTATTAGAAAGTTTGCTCATGTTACTTTTAGGGCCGTCCCGATTTCTAGACAACTTTTTTGTTTAAGCTTAGGCTTATGTTTAGGAATACGCTTTTTCAACGCTTAGGCTCAGGCTTAGAAATACGCTTAATCTACTGTTGCGGCCCTAAAAGTAACATTGGCCCGTAAAAAATTACACAAGAGTCCATTTGAATTAATAAGACAAACCGTTGAAATTATTGATTCATGTGTAAACGGCTAAGGATGATATCAGAAATGTAAACGAAATTGTCCCGTCATGACATCCGGAAACGTTACGGAAATGGAAACAGAAAATGAATATTCAAGTATAACAGTTTAACATGGTTTATTGTTCAGCAATATGAGAGGTGTAAATATTCACCGTGCGCCTTGGTCAGGTTTTGAATTAAACGAATTCCCATTTTTGTCGAAACAAACTCAAGCCACATTCACATGTGCAAGTTTTTGCAGCGAAACTCGCAGCTGCAATTGGCACGAAATACTAGCAGCTGCGAGAATTTTCAAAGGAACATTCCGATTGACCAATCAAACTGCTGGTGCAAGAAATTCAAGCGACTTACAATTGTATTTACTCGTGCAAATTAAATTCAATAACACGAATTCCAGTGAATATTTTGCAGCTGCAAACACTTCAAAGCTGCTTTGTGACCAAAGTTGCACATGCAACTTGCATGTGCAAGTTTTTACAGCAGAAACTTGCACGTGCGAATAAGGCTTCAAAGTTTCCGCATTTTATTGTTTTTACTTTGGAATGAAATTAAAGGTATTATACACAAAAACAAGTACATTTGCTCCAACGATGTTAACTTTAGATTCGGTGATACTGTACTTCTTATTGACTGAAGTCAATGAATCACAGTAACCCTTACAATGGCGGTATGTGGATACTGTACCTATCCCTTGAAATCTATGGAGAAACAAGAAACCGATATTTACCGGTTTTTGTAAAAGCTGCAGTAGTGCCGGATTCTAGAGTACTAAATATTCAAAGTTGATAACTCTTGCCCGTATTCGAATGCTCGCTTCGCCAGTTTATGAGTTTCGCTGTAAAAGCGATAATTGTCATTTAATATATTACTGGCATTTCTCGTCGGAAAATGTTCGTTCATCAACCCATCATTAATTGAAATGGGGCAAACGAACATTGCAAACGTTACAAATATACGTATTTTAAATATTTTTTTATCAAATTTGTATATTAAAATTTATAAATTGTTTTTTCTTTATTTTTATGGTAAAACTTACAATAAATATTATTATCACGGAAACACAGAAAAAAAACATTTAATCGTATTTTATAGGAAGAGTTGTCGGGTGACATACGAGCGAACTCGGTGATGATTATATTAATCATCAAAAATCGCATCTTGAACATTTTCGGGGTGTTCCGATTTTAAATTAACTAAAAAAAACTATTCGGATTTTGACAAATTTATTTTAAATAAATCTCTCAAACTCAAAACGTATTTTTGAAACGAGAAATTGTTTATACGGAGCGACTATGGCGTTGATTTTTTTAACAAAAAAATATTATCAACGTTTTTTCAATTTTACAATGGTACTCCGGGCCCGTATATACAACAGGGCAGGAACAAGTAGTATAAGCATATACCTAAGCCTAAGCCTAAGCTTAAGCCTAAGCTTATATATGAGCCTATTCCTAAGCCAAAACCTAAGCCTAAGCAAACAAAATTAATCTAAAGGTTAAACTGACTCTATTATAGCCCCTCCAGAAAACGATCCGGCCGTTTTCTACACAAGGGTCGTACTCTGGATGGTACGTACAAAAGAATACCACTGGACAGCCGTTGCGGAAACGAAGCACATCCTTTTCGATATGTAAATATATTGGGTAAAAGCACTGCTTAAATAGCACCATAATGTCACCATATGATACGTTTTACTGAAACCCCCGATATGCTCGCCTGAACCCTGTACCCTGGCGGCGCGGCGTCCCACCTTAATCTGTGGCCTTTCAACAGTAGGAGTGACTGCGATAAAAATAGAAAAAAATTTGGGTACAACCGCGTAATCAAATTAGAAACAAGTCGCATTAAACCAGAGGTCTTAAACGATAGAAATATTAAGAATGGTGTGGGATTTTTTCCACAAATCTTAGAATTCGTAAAAATAGCAATTTCAATATTCGCACCATTTATCTTGTGGTTATATTTATAGCTCGTCATTAAATAAGTTTTTTTGAAAATATGATAATATTATCTAATTTTGAAACTTTCGAACGCTTTAGTTTCCTTCTTAGTTCGAAACACAAAATTTGTAACTCGCAAATTACAGTTTAGACTAATCAGCAGACGATAACAATTTATGTGATACTCAGTTTTGAGAACAAATTTGTCATCATTTTTGCTAGTTTTTTCTTTCATATTTTTGCAATTTTATTTTAGGAATTTAAAATTCTAACTTAAAAAGCGACGAAACGATTTCAAAATTTGGCTTGAATGCCGGCTAATTTGAAGGGAAATAAAATTTAATTTTTATCTCAGCTAATAAATGTTTCAAAATGAAGCATAAAAGTAGACTTGAAATCGGAATAAAGAGCAGTGGCGGATCCAGGATCTTAAAATGGGGGGGGGGGGCAAAATTTCACAGGTAATAAATTAATTTTTTCACCCACACACAAACCACGAACTATTGTCACAAAATTACTATATAATTTTTGTCGAGATGCTGTTGGGGGCGCCCACGGCCGGGGTGGCCCCCCATGGATCCGACAGTGGAATAAAACAAATATGTTTGTTTCTTCCGTTCTGTGATAAAACTGACTATTTCAATGGTGTATACTAATTCCAGTTAATTAAAGTTTTCTGACGCGAACATTGCTAATTTTGATTCAATGTGCACAATTACATTATATAATACAAAATGGTTAGTATATTACTAAACCTTGACCTGAAAAGTCAAACTGAGTTTGAATGAAAATCAGTTCGGAACCGAGTCGACATGAACTCCCACAAAGTCATTTGAATATGAATTCAGTGTGAGTTTTCCATTTTTCTCTTTTTCGTCGTAAGTTTAAGCTGAATGCAAAAATTTACCTTATATATGGTACAAATGAAATCAAATATATTGAAAACATTTATAGTTTACGAACACTAATGGTCAAGAGTAATATATTTTGAACCATTAATGCTTTTGACCATAATAGGCTAAAGTTGTTAGCTTAATATTTATATCGCCTCATAATACTAAATACTGTGACCTTCGCTATTTATATTAGCTAATTTGAAAAAATTTCAGTGCTAATTGCAATATTTCTTCTCTTGGCTAAATTGACAATGGCTCATGTAAAGATCAGGGGCGGAACGTTTTTATGTGTGACTGCAATAGAGTAAACTCAAGCTTTAGTCTATTTTTTTTGCTTGGCTTATGCTTAGGCATAGGCTTAGGAATATACTCATTCTTACGCTTAGGCTTAGGCTTAGGCTTAGGAATACGCTCATAATACTGTTTCGCCCCTGTTCTTTACATTGGCCTTGAAAATTTAGTTTTGAATAAATAGAAAATTAGCATTGTACAACTATTTGTTGTTCGCCAATCACAAAATAAACAAACCAAATGAATGAAGCGCTCATCAATGTCAAGGGCAACAGTGTCGAGAACGCGACAACAACATTTCTGTCTGTAGGCTGTGCAAAATATTATAGCAAAAACACAATTTTAGCACCAAATATTCATACAAAATGTTGTCGTTGATCGCTGTTGAAGAACCATTGCGTAAGTAGATGCCTCCGCCGGATTGACCAGCAATTATTGACGATTTGGCATATTCAGTTTCAAACAAAACCTACTGTAGGACCCGAATAAGAGGGGGGACTGATACTTATTTGGCCTCTCCAGAGGGTGCCCCCCTTGTTATTCGGTTACGGACTGTTGTTCATTTTTAACCCACGCTCCGCCACCATTCGTTACTGATATATATCAGGTACTGTAATTATTCGTTAAATTAAACGTTTATTTGTCTTGTGTCAATAGCTTGAGCGATAATACAAGGTTACACTTAGGAGTATACCTACTTTCAACATTTAAGTACGCTTTAAAGTTTCGAACTCAAATTATTTGGTCCTGGATTCATTTATGCGCTACAATTAAGGACAACTCACATTTATTGACTGTAATTAGGGTTTAGGGACTCTCTCCACTTACGGGACTCTTTTAGGGGATACTGACTCCTATTGATTCGGCCTCAAAATGGGGACCCCACTCTTATTACCCCTCCCGCTCTTATTCAGTACTAAGAGTTCAATTATTTGACAACATTAATAAAGGTCTGATATATTAAAAATTACATTGTGGGGGGACATACATGAAATGTAGACCAGTACCTCGTTAAAAACTAAACATAAAATCAAGTTTCTAGAACACACTCGATCATGAAAGTTATACTGCTGGCATGTTACAGGCTGGTACGAAAAATACAAAATTTGTTCCATCAAAGCAATTTTATAAGCTTGTATATTACCTACTGTTCGCTTAAAACTATTGATGCGATCAACGTTTTTTGACAAGCAAAACTGCTTTATTAATGACCCAGTAACCTTATTCTGTTCATTCGTGGAAATGACCGTTATTCATGAAAACTTTAGTCATTTAATGTAAAATATTAACGAGAGTCACTCACTCAGTTGTTTTTTTCTAACTTTAAACTTCTAAAATTTATTTAAACGTTCATTTTAAAAATTACAAATGGCATGTTCGCTGCAAAAAATGGTGAGTCAAATTGACTGTCTCCGAAATACGCTTTTCGGGAGTGCACAAACAAAGTTAAATGCGATTCTGTCAGAGTCAAATTTGACTCACTGAGTGACTCGGGGGAGTCGAATTTGACTCTGGCGGAGTCGAATTTGTCTCTGGCGGAGTCGAATTTGACTCAACTTGTGTAGTCCGGAAAAGCCTATTTCGGAGAGAGTCAATTTGACTCACCATTTTTTTTGCAGCGTAGCATATGCAATAGAGTATGATCTAAACGTCAGTTGTCGCTACTATTTACCACGGCCGACCTTAAAGAACCGGCAAAAGTAGCGTTAAAGATAACCCAAAACATCGCCGCTGTGCCGGTAATGCCTTTAGACCCTTTTGCAATATTTTGATCCACTGCAAAATTTTTCAGAACCGCTTTTGACCCATGGCAAATTTTTTCTATGCTGCCTTTGGAAATGTTTTGGACCGTGTATTAGCATATGATACATGCTTGTCCGTTATGTGCACATGCAATATAGTGCAGTGCACTGTATACATGCTAGCTGGCAGCATACGGTCGACACATAGTCGACGAAAAATGCAGTTGGAAAGGCGGGCTGCGTGGCACAGTACACTGTAAACTCCAATGAGTTGATTAATCAATTCAGCTAGCGAGTTGGTTATTTCTGAATTAATATCAGTAAACATTAACTCATTCTGAGTTGAGTTGATTTTCACTCTGAGTTGAGTTGACTCTGAGTGAGTTGACTAATTAACTCAATATGAATTGAATCAACTCACAATTCTGAGTTCTGAAAGTCCTAACTCAGACTGAGTGATTCAACTCATTCTGAGTTAAAATCGCCTCCCTGGGATATACAGTGTACGCATAATTACGGATCCGTTTTATTAATTTGGAAGCAAAGCATGGAACCCACGGGAGCGTACCAAACTATGACATGGTCTATCGCATCATTAGCCATTCAAATTTGAGCTGTATGATCTCGGTAGGTCTTGAGAAGTTCAAATATTTAAAAAGTATCAAAATCCAAGCATTTTTCTTCAAATATCAGCTGGCGGGCGTCGCTGATAACGGAAAAGACCCTTACAATATGTGAGACAAGCACCATTCTATTAAAACCGTTAATTGCAGACTTAAAGTGCGTACACTCAAAATAATATTTCTGATATTTCAGAAAAAATTCTTACATTTAAGAAATATAATTAGCAAGGTGCACTTGACAAAGTATTTCTTTACGAAATATAATTAGCAAGGTGCAGTTGACAAAGTATTTCTGTTATAACAGAAATGAAAATAAACGTTTTCCAGTTATTTTTCGAAAAATTGTCTTAAATATCAGATAAAAAGTTTCAGATTTGACACAGAAGTTACTTTTCTGTATAAATTCAGAATTACTTTTTGCGTGTAGTTGAAACAAATTGCTGACATTTCGTTTAATCCGGCAGTGCTAAATAAAAAATATTTTTTATTTCTTCAAAATCCGCTTATTATGACAATATTGCATAAGAACGCTACAATTTAAGCCTAATTCTGCCTATCGTTAACGATACCAATTAAACGTGTACGTATAAACCCCACGAGTTTAGTTGACGCAAAATGAAAATTGCGTATTTAAGGCAAACTTTGTATGCAAAACTTAACCTAATTTTGTCTTAAATTACAGGTATGTATAAATTGTAAAGTGCAACAGTGCAATTAATTGCAGTATACTGCGATCAACAAATTGTTTTGTCATCGACCACACTACCATGTCCCGTATATTTAGGAAGATGTCCATTAACAATCCGTATATCAGGAATTACGGGCGCACAAATAAACGGATAGAGGGGATACTGTGCCTCCTGTAATTTCCTGAAAGGTGCCTCCTGTAATTTCCTGAAAGACGAAAAATTAAATTTACTTTAAGTATAGGGTTGAAATAACCTTTTTACAAATGCTAGAGATAACAAAACGTTATACATGAGGATTTGTTCCTCCCGGAATTAAAATACTAGCTCCGGCGTTGTCCGGAGTACGAGCAATATCTGTAAATTGTGGGCCGAATCCTACATAATTGTATATTGTACTAAATTTATAACATTTTTATCGTCGAAATAAATAAGAAAAACTTCATTTCTGCAAGGTTTTCATTCATAATTTTTGACTCTTGAAGGTTATATACACGGTGTTCGTATTAATTATATTTGAATTTAATTGATAAATAGTTCACTTGATATATATAATATAATTATATGCCTCGTGTCTATTAATATAAAAAATACTTGCATATGGCCCCGTTTCGCCTCACAATACGACAGGGTCAGCACCAGTGATGGATCTAAAAATTTCAGACAGGGACCTTATGATATAGAATAGTACAACATCTGGCGAGGCAGAAGCAAACACAACTTAGTAAATCTGAATACAAAAATTTAAGTCCTGATTCCTGTCGAAGATGCCTCAGCCTTAACGGTCATCCGTTGAATACGCATGTGCTCAGCACTTGAAGTTGAAACTTTACAATTTATGACTAGGTACAGTGTTTTGATTGAGCGAAAAAGTGTGTCATTACTTCAAAGAATATATTTCAATTTTTTTAACTCTTTGTGTGTGTCCATAAAATGATGTAAAATTTTCATATTTTACCCATTTTACTATGATATAATGATAAAAATATCTGGCAGACTCGCAACTTTAATTTTAAGTGCCGGTTACTAAAATAAAATAGTTGTTTGCTTGAAAACATAAAGTATCAGTGTGCAAACCGGAATTGAGAAACGTCCAGAGCCGGACATTTCGCCAGAAAGCCAGTAAAATGTAGCAAAAATAAAGCAGGAAGTTATGTAGAATCTCTCATAGTCAATAATTTTGAAATCAGTAGTTATTGCAGTAGTTTATGCAATTGTCAAAACATTTTCAGCTTCATTTTTTCCAATATTATTGTTTTCTGAAAGCTATAAATAGTATGTATACACGGTTGTACAGATGGCACTACATCCAGCGACTCGAAATCTTAGTAGATTTAGGTTTTGGGTAGCTGGAGTCACGTTTCTACAAGAATATATGAGCTCTCGGGCTGCACGGAAAATTTGGGGATAACATCTGGGCACAAAGACCCCGTGCAAGCTAGAGAGTAGATATTTAAACGTGGTATATATACATATATATACATACATACATACATATATATTTGCATCAGTGGCGGATTGAGAGGTTTCTGGGTTTGAAGCAGTGGCGAATCCAGGATCTCAAATGGGGGGGGGGGTTTCAAAGGTAATAAACATATTTTTGACCCATACTGTAGTGATCCAAATAAGGTGAAGGTCCCCATTTTGAATCCCTATTAATAGGAGTCCGTATCCCTAATAAGAGTCCGTAAGCGGGCAGAGTCCTCAAACACTTGTTAGAGTCCATAAATGTCTATTATCTATAATTGTAGCGCATAAATGACTCCAGGGCCAAATAAAGGTGAGTTCGAAACTTTAAAGCGTGCTTATACTATTGTGTATAAAATAGAGAAATAAACAGCGTAGAACAGCAATTGACACTATATAATTTTTGTCGAGATGCTATTGGCGGGGCCACGGCCGGGGTGGCCCCCAATATTGGTTTGAAGGTTGTTTTTGTTTTTCTACTTTCTCAAGTAGATTTAGCAAATTTCTCGAATAATTTAGGATTTAAACACTTGCTGACCTTTAGATATAAGTAATTTCACCGTGAACTATTTTAGCATTGCAGGACATAAGAAATTGCATCGCCATAAGCTTGAGCGTTAGACCATTTTTTGCTTAGCCTTAGGCTAACAACTAGGCTTAGGCTTATATCACCATGCAGAGTGTTAGGCTTAGAAATATGCTTATACTACAGTTACGCCCCTTAGCAATTATTTTCAGCGGCCAAAGGTTATATATTGCTCTACGAGTCAGTACTTATGTTCCATACTTTCAATTAAGCTTGGTGTCAGTATCCCAGTAACACAATAAACAACGTTAAAAACACACACTGACACAATAAGAGCATATGCTAAATAGACAAACAACACATGGTCAGGGGTGTATCCATGATATTGTCAAACAAAACGGCTTACGTTCAGTAAAATGCCGAACGGTGATTTCGCGCTACCTGTTGCATCTGGAAACGTTTCAAAATCTGATGCATGGATTAAAACTACGAAAGGGAATGACATGATCCCAAACCTCCAAGACTACGATTTTGTTATAAATTCAATATCGATCAATTTTGTCGCATGAGTTAAACAAAACAAATAGTTAAAAACACTATAGAGTTCCGTATAATTTTTACTTGTCTTGTAACACGATGAACTTCCTTTAGAACACCGATGGTCGCTGTAAAATTCATGGAGAATATTTTTAATATATATATATATATATATATATATATATATATTAAAGTGTAACTCTTATTCTATTTCTTTGTAAAGCGTCAAAAATAAAAGTCTGTCCTATCGAACTATTAAAGAACAGACAAAATGAACCGCTGTAATGTCTATCGTAATTCCTTGTTGCGCAAATATTACAATTATTCGAACAACAGGGCGAATATATATATAATTATATATATATGTTATATATATAATTATATATTTATAATTATATATATATATATATATATATATATATATATATATATATATATATATATATATATATATATATATATATATATATATATGTGTGTGTGTGTGTGTGTGTGTGTATATGTATAATTTAATAGTGGTTCTAGTGGTCATACAGGTAAATCCGCTTTTTGCGACAATTTAAGCCTTTGAACAAATCTTTTTTGAAAAGTAAATGTTTCACTGTTTAATTATTTTTCAAAAAAGATCATAAAACAATGCGGCATATGAAACAAAGGATCGATGCGGCGACAACAACTTGAATTTACCGAATTTTTTCAATTTTGACAACATCTCAAAAAATGAAATGAAAAAATTCTATGGCCACAGTTTAATAGGAGTGACATTGCGGTAAAAATGAAATAGAAAACTTGTACTGTGTATCACAGTTGCGATTTCAAGATATATGTTCGTGGCATGAGAGTAACTTTCTATACTTTTTGCACGAGGTCACAGCTCGTTGTTTTTCGTTAAGAATCCAGCCAGCAACAAACGATTTGGGAAAGGCGACTCAGTTTGTGTAGTCAGGAAAAGCCTTTTTCAGAGCGAGCCAATTTGGCTCACCATTTTTTGCAGTGTAGTGTCGGTATCTCACTGTAATTTAGTAACTAAAATTATATCCAAAAGCCGCTGTATATATTTCGGTAAGTGTGTTCAATTTGAAATTAATGCGGGGTTCACGTTATAACTGGGGCAGCTTGGAACACGTTTTGTTCAAGTTGATTCGACGTCAACATAAAATTTTGAGATCCTAATAGCGGTATGTGGACAAAATATGAATGTCACATAACGTTGACTTACAAAGCACTGATCTCAAGCGATCACCGTTTACAAATAGCCATTTGTCATATGATACTGCGAGACGATTATGCCAATACAATATGATATTCCAAAATTCTACTAAATATTATGTAATATTGTGAAGGACAATGGAATTTCTGCGCGCTAATAAACAGTAAAAAGTAAGATAATGCAGCATTAAATGATTTCGAAAGTTGAATTAGCTTCTACGTTTTTGTTTCTCGCTGAATTTTTCCCAAAATATGTTCCTGAGCACAAATATTTCAAATTTCAAATTTTTGTATCATATGACATTCTACCGGACAATCAAGCTAGTTTACCACAACTTTGCAGACAATTTCAAACATATCATTATATGGTACTCGCAGACAATATTTGGAATATCATATGATATTGCAGTACAAACAGTAGATGTCACATCAAGATAGCAGACAATTCGAATTTTTTGAATCTCATAGCTGATAAAGTTGTCTGTATTGATGCTTCAAAAATTAGTGTATGAGCGAGTACTTACCCGTAATTTTGTGAATTTTATTGCTACGCGCAATTCCTACTAGGGCCCATATTCTCAAATGCGTATAGCACCAATCATCAGTTAGCGATCGGTTTTCAAACTGACGAACAACTACGATTGCAGGTCACAAAATTAATACAGAAGTAGGGCAAATCAAACGCGAACAATGTGCTCAATAACGAACCTCACCACTGGCTGGTTCCAAAGTTACACGACCTATCGCCAACTGATGATAGGTGCTACAAACATTTGTGAATACGAGCTCAGATTAGAACACCGATTTTTTGGGATTGAGTATGAATTGAAGTTCGCTGCGCAAACCGCAGATATTTTGAATCGCATTCAATGGATTTAAATCGATTAAACAAAGTACCTTTTTGTAGTTCGTAAATAATTCGTAATCAACGGTAAACTAACGCACACTTTACTGTTATGACGCAAATAAGAGGGGGGTAACAAGAGGGGTTCCCATTTTAAGTCCCAAGGAGTCTGTATCCGTAGCAAGATTACGGATGCGGATACAGTCCCAAAACCCAAATTAGAGTCTATAAATGTCGAGTATCCCTAATTGTAGTGCATGACAAACCAAAACAATCAAAACGTCGCAATTACCAGTTTTAATGCTGTACCGAAATGGAATAAGCTTAGCTTTAAACTAATTCTTTTGCTCACACTTAGGCTGAGGCTTTAGGTATAATCTCATTTTACTCTGAGGCTCGCGCTTAGGAATATGCCTATACTGCTGTTTACGGCCCTGTTTAATGCATTGGCCTAAGTTTTTTTGCCAATCTAAAAGGTTTAGAACAGTTGTACAACAAAGCCCAGGGACGTACCGAGACGCGAGCGGATGAGCCAGGGAAGGCTGCGCCATCATAATCAGTGCTTGCGTGATAATTTACATTAGATACAAAAATTACGTGTGGTTTCTACCTCGCTTCGCTCGCGACGTTTTTCACTAATCAATTGTGACACTGTTCAAAGGTAGACATTAAAGTCAAATTCCCCAACCTGATCAGATCAAAACTAAAGATAGTATTAATAATTGTGCAAAGCATAACCATTACATATGTTCTAGACTCGGGGGGTTCGGGTCAGTGGTTTACAACACCGCGCTTCATGAATAAAATGTTTTGAGACTGTTACAGAGGGATTTATTAATACTGAAACAATGTATGTGTTCTCACTGGCTTCGCTCGCAAATTTTTCAAAGCTCAGTCTAAATTCTGGCTTCGACCTTCGCTCACTGTTCCCCCACAAAGACATGAAACTGGAGTTCTGTACTAGAGTAAAAGACAATAGTGTCTGGCCTTTCGCTAGCTTCGCTCGCATTATTTTTTCAAGTTGTGCTCACGTGGCAAACAATTCGACGTAAAAGAAAACTTTAAAATTGGTCTCCGAGCCAACTAGGAGAGCGTAACCAACCTCATAAATCGCACCGAAAACTGAGATCCCTGTAGGTGGCTGTGCACTCCTATATTTCAAACTAAAAACTAAAATCTAAAATATATATATTTCGAAGTTGTCCCGGTTGTTCTGCCGGATCGAAAAAAACATAGGCACGAAGCCGTCCCGGTTGTCCCGACCGACCCAGCAAAAAATATAGACTCGACGCTGTCCCGGCTGTCCCGACCGTCCCAACGAAAACACACAGTCAAAGCTGTCCCGGCCGTCCCGAACGACCCATCAAAAATATTTGGTTCGCAAAGCTGTCCCTGCTGTCCAGACCAACCCTCCAAAAATATTTGGCTCGAAGCTGTCCCCGCTGTTCCGACCGACCCAACGAAAACACGCGCTCGAAACTGTCCCGGCTGTCGCGACCAACCCACCAAAAATATACGCGCGAAGATCACGAGCTGTCTCGACCAACCCAGCAAAAGCATGCGCTCGAGGCTGTCCCGGCTGTCTCGATCGACTCAACAAAAACAAACGCTCTAAATCGTCGCGACTGTAACCGGTCGACCCAGCAAAAGACAAGCTCGAAGGTGTCCTGGTTGTTCCGCTCGACACATCAAAACATGAAGCTGTCTTGGTGGTCATGCCCGACCCACCCAAAACATAGACTTACAGCTGTCCTGGCTGTCCCGGCCGACCCAACGAAAACACATGCTCGAAGCTGTCCCGGCTGTCTCGGTCGACACAGCGAAAACACCTTCGAAGCCGTCCAGACAGGCTGTCCCGGCTGACCCACCAGAAATAGGCTCAAAGCTGCCTTGGCTGTCCCGCTGGACCCTTTAAAAGTATAGGCTCGAGCGAAAACACATAATCGAAGTAGTCCCACTGTCCCGGCCAGCACAACGAGAACACGAACTTGAAACTGTCCTGGCGGTCCCGGTCGACACAGCGAAAACACCCTCGAAGCTGTGCAGACAGGGCGTCCCGGCCAACCCACCAAAAAATAGGCTCAAAGCTGTCTTGGCTGTCCCGCTGGACCTTGTAAAAATATAAGCTCGAGGGAAAACACATAATCGAAGTTGTCAGGGCTGTCCCGGCCAACACAAAGAGAACACGAGCTCGAAGCTTTCCCGGCTATCCCGGCCGACCCACCAAAAAATAGGCTCAAAGCTGTCTTGGCTGTCCCGCCCGACACTGTAAACCAAAGTCTCGAAACTGTTCCTTCGTCAAAACTCCCAAGAGAAATATATGGGCAGGAGTGCTGGCCAACTGCTGTTCCGCGTGTATTAACAATGATATCGGCCAAAGTTACTTTTAGGGGCGTAACAGTAGATTAGGCGTATTCCAAGACTAAAGCCTAAGTCTAAGCGTTGCAAAAATGTGTTTCTAAGCCTAAACCTAAGCCAAAAATATAATCTAGAATTTAAACCTACTTTTTATAGACCCACCAGAAACCTGGACGGCCCTTAAAGTAACATGGGCCACTTATACAATGAACTTAATCATTCATTCAAATCATATTGTAAACTTGTTTTTGGATTTGGGAATTACGTCGCTAGTACAATAACGGTTTTTTAATTTTGGGAACTTATAACGGATAAATATTGGACTTTTCTAAAGTGTGATTGGTAAGCGTTAATTTCTCATAACATTGGTTGTGCTAAATTCTGTATAGCTAAGTTCTAATATTCTTTAGAAAATGTGGTTTGACCAGATCGTGATCAGTGCCAACATTTGATTTCCTACTCGGTAAGTGTACCAATGCAAAGATTGTCATACATGTACAATTGTACTCATACATACCAATGTGCGACCGGATTTCTTGTTCCAACAAAAAGTAGACATCCGGCTCAGGTATTTTAACGTGCCGGATGGTTTTTAATACTTCCAAAAAATGGAAACCATCATTTGTATTTATCGTTAACTGCCATGTAATTGAAGTACTTTTACAGCATATTTCTCTTCGTCCTCAGCGTAAACTTAAGCTTATGAATAAGTCTAAAATTAAGCAAGCCTAAACCTAAGCGAAAGTAATATCATAAATCATAAGCCAACTTTATTTTATAACACCTAGGAAAAATTGAATGCCGTTAAAAGTAGCATGGACGGAACAAGTATTGCTACTGAACGCTACGCAACAAGAATACAGAATAGTGAACTAAGGTCGTTGTTAAAGCGTTCAAATTGCATTAGCGGTTGAATAGTTATTTGGTGGGTCCTTAATTTCAATTTTTTTTGAAAAAATATAATCACGAAGTAAAATTGTGGCCTATGTATATATGTCTTTGTTATTTTATCAATTGGAATGGTCTTTTTGAATTTCTTAGTTGCCGGGTTCAACCGGAATTTCTGTTACGTCCGGCATTCCTGTAAAAATTCAATTCCTGTTCCATCAGTAAAAGGCACAGGAACCGGACTTTTTACGGTTTATTCCAAATTGCGAAAAATAAGCTAAAAATAAAAAATTTAGGTATCAAAAATTTTGCTGAAACTCAAGTTATTCTCGCAACTTGTTTTGATCTACAGTTTGAGACTATTTAAAGTACTTGACGCATCAATGAACCACACATGTTGTGTTGAACTATGGTCAGTTAGCATTAATTCGATGGTGAAATTCGAGCTGAATAGAGTGTGTTTTTACTTTTTCCGTATAAAGTACGTATATATTCGCTGATTCACTATTTACAAATTGTGTACGAGCAAACTAACAATTATTAAATGTATCTTCTGCAGCACAAAATGAAATTAGATTTGACTGCACAGAGGAAATACTTCTCGGAAAAGAGGTTCAACCAGCAAAATAAAGTTTTAGTTAATGTTAACAATTTTTGTACTTTTATTTCGTTTAAGCAAAAACACTTAAAAGGCTGGGTGGAGTTTTTTGCTGGGTAGTGCGTGAAAACCCCTATTCCACTCAAAAAATTAATGCTCTGTTCTGTTCCTGCTGGTTCAAGATTTTATGATTTCAATATGCAACTTGACTAGTTGAGTTTGTGTAAGTGAAGTTCATGTAAAAACGTATCAAACACTTTACTTAGGTGTTTATTATATATCGTATTACAATTACTATTGTATGTTTGTTTTTCTTATTTATTAATTAACCATGCAGTCTGAAGAAGAGACAGAAGTGCAGCAAATTGCACAAGTCCGGAACAGCAGAATATTGGGTTTGAAGACAGAGCTCATGGAGACGCCTGTGCAGGTAATTTGAGTTAGAAGTGCTAACATGTTCATCGAAGTTGTTAGCTGGTCTTTCTTCTGGAAACTGTTTTGCCATAAACTAAACGCTGTGCTTTGTGGGTCTTCCCTACGTATGTTTCTCATTGCAGCGCAAATTCAAAAGCGGGGTGTGGAGTAGCCACAGAGATTAACGACACAAAAAAACTAAGGCTGCTCGAAGATTTGGCGAACATATGAACTGATAAAATATAGTTTGATATCTCAGAGTTAACAACTTATGTACGTACGTATTTATCGGTATCAGGCTACGCAATCAACTGACGGAAAAACAATAGTACCGAGTTCAACTCATGCTGCTGGAAATGAAAACGGGCTTATTCAAGGTCCTATGTCACGAGGCGTCGCTGTGCCAGGCATACTAACAGATGATGCGATAAGAGTTGTAAGACACGTGCTTTGGCTGACACTAACGTGTACAGTGCAGTTTAAAACTTAGTTGACTAACTTTTTACTTGCTGTGGCCTTAATGCGATTCCTTTTGGTTTTAGCAAAATTTTACCAGAAAACTTTGAATGAAATATGTTTTGTGGTTTTCAAAACATTTTAATACTGTTTTCTGTGCGTGAATGAAATATGTTTTGTGGTTTTCAAAACATTTTAATACTGTTTTCTGTGCGTTGTTACTGGCGTTTTTGGTTCTTCGTCGTACGGTCATCTTAGAATACGCACATTCGCTCTGCTCTGCTCTGGAGATCGACGAAACTTCCTACGCTCAGCGCACTTTGCATTACATATTAAAGATGCCCTCGGCCTAGCCTAGTTCCCGGTACCGGAGCCTAAACCCGGCACCTAAGACCCATTAGAAGTAATATATTTTGAAATCGGTGATGACTAGGGATGTGCCGATCCAAAATTTTTGCCGATACCGATGCCATTTCTTATTTGAAATTTTGCCGATGCCGTACCGATGCCGATGCCGATTCCATCTTCAGTACTCCATGCTTAATCAACAGATAGAAAAATATATAACATCATTATATGAAGACTTGAACGCTAACCATCATTAACGGTTAAAATTTTATAAGAACGGTTCATTTCAATTAATTTTTTCAAACACAAACGCAAGAGAGAACTCAATTTCCCTGACCAGTGTAATTATTTATGATGGTTAGGGTTTAAGTCTTCATATAATGATGTAATGTAGTATCCTATCTGTTTATTAAGCATGGTGTACTAAAGTTGGAATCGGCATTGGTTCGGTGTCGGCAAAATTTCAAAATAAGAATCGGCATCGACAAAAATTTTGGCATCGGCACATCCCGAATAATATATTGCAAAAAACATTAAAATGCATTTTTCGGTGACATGTATTTTTCATTTTCCGGTTCTGTCTCCGGTGACTTTTTCAAATTCCGGTTCCGGTAAATTGTAATTCCGGTTGCACCCTGATCTTGCGTTTGTGTTTGAAAAGATTAATTGAAATGAACCGTTCTCATTAAAATTCTTTTTAATTTATAACGCTACAATTTCAATTTAGTGTCCTCATTATATTATTCTTATTCGGAAATGTCAAACGCCTGCTTACAAAGATATTTCGAAAATCATGATAAAATAGAAAATGAGTGCGTCGACAAAATCATAACTAACCCCAACGTGAGAGAATATGTGGGAAAAATGAAAAAGGTGTCTGATATGAAAAATACATTTCCATTAATTGCTGCCGAAGGCAACATAAAAACTTCATACATTTGCCATACATTTGTCCTTTCTGTTGGTCGCAATTAGTTTTCAGATTACAGTGATAATTGTTATAGTCGATTAATCAAGCTTTATTTAATCGGGGTAGTCTCTTGGATTTTTTATACGTTAGAATTTCATGTATAGTGGTGTGGTTTGACTTGCTTTCTTTTGGTTATGAAGTTGTTTTTTATGCGCTACATTTAACCTTTGTGAATGGAACTTGGATTTTAGTAAACGCAGCTTAGTGACTAGGGATGTGCCGATTAGTCGGCATGGACACTGCAAAAAATTGTCGATTCTTTGCCGATACTTTTTGCACATAACAGTCAGTTGGAATGCCATCAATTTCATTTCTTGGTTCATTTCTTGGCGTATATTAATCTGTCTGATTAGGAAAACTGTTATCTCTCTGACGTTTGTTTGAAAAAAATAGTTGAAATGAACCTGTCTCATAAAATTATAATCGTTCATGGTAGTTAGAATTTAAGTTGTCGCATTTAAATGATGTAATGTAGTATACTATGTGTTCTTTAAGCTTGGTGTACTAATTGACATCGGCATCGGTTCGTCATCGACAAATTTCAAAATAATCGATATCAGCAAAAATTTTGGTATCGACACATCCCTATTAGTGACTAGCTTTAGTCATACGTGTTCTGCATCAGTAATACAAATCTGTGATTGAGACGGTGTTTCTGAAGAAAGATGTCTGCTTTCTAAGACGTAAAATCATATTTCGTAGGTTGATAATAAGTTATGGTCAAATCGTCGTTTATAACGTTATTAATAGATGGCAGAATATATGTTTACAAACCTGTGGTCTCTGGAATAAACAACACATTTTTTACAATAATACAAATATGTTTGAAACTGCAGCGTCATGAACAATGTTTTGTATTCAACGGTGCCTGCTGTGTGTACATATTGAACGATAACTACTTATGATAAAATGCTATTGTAGTGCTTTTGATCACAAAGCGTATCTCGTTCCATTTGGTTTAGGCTGAAATACTGGTTGTTTGAAACCATCTCGTTGAATGAAATAACCACTTTAAAATTTAGATTATTCAAACCGATGAAGAAAACCATTCATTCAGTTTGAACGATGAAGCGCTTGCGTCTATTTTGTTGCGGCCTCAAATCGCTGACAAAAAGGTCGCTGTCATTTCAGTTGCTGGTGCTTTCCGCAAAGGCAAATCATTCTTGCTGAATTTCTTTTTACGATACTTGCAGCATAAAGTGAGTTTGTTATTATGTTGTTTGTAGTGTTGTATTGGATAAAATATTTTTTTGGTAGCATCGTTTGGTTAGTATCTTAATTACGTTGGTAACGAAACTTTGGTTTTAAACCGATTTCACATGATCGTCGCAAAATATGTAATAGTATATACATTGGTTTTATATTTTGTGCTCGGGGGTCGAAAGGTGGATGTCCGGCCGTCCGAAAAGAATCTCAGGAGCCGCTGAACCGATTTTGATAAACTTTTTTGTTTGAAAACATTTTATCCTGGGGTGTTAACCTCGCATTGGGGTTTTAAAACTTTACGCCGTTTATTAGCTACAGGCTAATTTGCATAATTGGTTAAGCCTAAATTAGGACATTTTACTGTATTTCACTAATTATATATAGAGTTACAAGCAATCTAATTTCAGCACCAAAAGGTTCATGGGTACGAGAAATCAGAACAAAATGTTTGTAAACCTCCAAAACAATAGCCAATTTGCATATTAGCATAGTTTAGGACCCTTAAATTATTGCACTTATTATTAGGGTTACAAGCAATCAAATTCAGTACTGACGGGTTTTTGGGTGCGAGAAATCTGAATAAATTGTTTACATCATATTCACTACTATAGGGTTTCTGGTTGTGAGAAATCTGAACAAACTGTTTATAAACCTCCAAGACCGATAACTGAATAGTCAACGAATAGTTAATTTGCATATTACCTTAATTAGTTAAGCCTAAATTTGGACTTTTAAAATTATTTCACAAGTATGTCAGAGCTTCTCTCAATACATGTAGTTCTACTACGAATGGTATTATTAGTTTCAGAGCGTCCAAGGAAATACCGAAGCTTGGATGGGCGTTGAATCCGATTTGATCCAAGGGTTTTCATGGCGTGGCGGTTCTGAACGAGACACATCAGGCATTCTAATTTGGAAACAACCTTTTCTGATTAAGCTGAACAGTGGTGAAGAGGTAAATTCGCTTAAAATATATAAGTTAAAATTATTCAAACAGATCTGGCTTGAACAGCTTCAAATTGCAAGCTAAAATGTGTACTTATGTATTGCTGGTTCGCTTAAATAGAACCGGTATAGCTGCACTGGAAGTCAGGGTGCAACCGGAATTCCGGTTCCGGTTCCGGCATTTTTTCACCTTCCGGTTCCGGTTCCGGTAAATTTTTACCGGATTTAAAAATTCCGGTATTGTAATTTGGCCGTTTTCTTAACTTTGCTAATTTTTAAGAATCTCTTTTGAAAGCCACTTGTACTCCGAATATAAGCCATTGATGGTGGATTTCACTTCAGTCGATGATGAAAATCTAAAATACAACAAATAAAATAAATACCTATGTTCGACTAAGGTTATTTCACAAATAATAGAGCAAAAATGAGATTAAAATGAAATTTTTGGTGAAATGCATTTTTCATTTTCCGGTTCCGGTTCCGGTAAAATTTTCAAATTCCGGTTCCGGTTCCGGTAAATTGTAATTCCGGTTGCACCCTGCTGGAAGTATAGTTCTTCTACGTTAAGGCAGTCATGTCTTCTTAGTTGCTATCTGCAATTTATAGTTTAACTCCCGTTGTATTAGTGGTATTATTTTAGATTGTTGTTTTGCTAATGGATACTCAGGGTGCGTTCGATAGTCAGTCAACTGTCAAAGATTGCGCAACTGTGTTCGCCTTGTCCACGATGATCAGTTCGTTACAAGTAAATATTGTTGAATGAATAATAAAGGTTTGTTTGTTAGTGTAACTTGTTAGTGCGTAGCAGGAATTGGAACAGAAATTCATTTTTCGGTCGGAGCAAAAACAGTAACCAGAATAGGAAATGCAAATTATTGCGCCACCGAAGTACTGATAGTTTCTATAATTCAAAATATAACATGTGTCATTTTGCGTTTACATTACCTTGTTTTCCAAGTTCCACCGAAACATGTGTCAAACACGTTACAATATGGTGAATGCGTAGACAAAGCACAAGTTGTGAAAAGTAGCTAAGTTTCCACGAAATTTTTTTGAGACGTAAATGTTTTATATTTAAGCATATTTTTATATGTCATAAAACCATGAAAATTCCTGCTCCTGGGTCTTTCAACGCTTTTAGCGGAACAAGAATTAAATTTTTGCAGAAATTCCTGACGGAACAGGAATTCCAGAGCAAACCTGGTGCTTGCAGATGTAATGATGTTCATAACATAACTTTGCAACAACTGATTTCAGCTGATTTTTCGAACAGCACTATATGTGCTCATTGTTCATACTATTTTTGCAAAATATTATTTTGTTATTAGATTTATAATTTATCCCAAAATATTCAAGAGGACGACCTGCAACATTTACAGTTATTTACCGAATATGGCCGGCTTGCATTGGAAGAAATTTCAGATGCGAAACCCTTTCAGGTACGACTGACTGGTATTTAATTTGTCTTGTTTAGTTACTAAAGTAAGCATAGTTTTTGTTCTCAATGGTATAATCAGGCTTACAAACAGTTTTGTAAAACTGGAGATTTAAAAGAACCTTTTTCACAATATTTACTATAAACTGTAATTATATTGCAGTCGCTACTGTTTCTGGTCAGAGATTGGAGTTTTCCTTACGAAGCTCCGTATGGATTCGATGGAGGGAAAACGATTTTAGATCGCAGACTACAGGTTAACTGTTTTCTTTTCGTTTTGCTAATGCTTTTATTGCAATGTTCAATACTGTTTCTTGGTTGTTTGTTTGTTTGCTCGGAAATATATATTCTGAAATGATTTTTGCTGTTGTTGAACCGACGATGAAACTAACCATATACTGATTCTTGAGTTGTATACCGTACCGCAGAATTTAGAAATAACTATTACGGTTGCCCGTGACTAAAGTAAATACTTTCGTGCTCTGAATTTTAGCCTTTCTAGGAGTCGTAGCGGAAGCGGCTATAATCCACCATTTCATAAACTGTATCTTTTTTCAACCTTTAAAAATATTGCTTACAGAAAGTCATCTTAGCAAATAGGAATTTTCTTTTCGGAACCAATTTTAAAGCCAATAAGTTTCGTTTAAGGCTTCGTGCGTGCCCTGGCAAGCTAGAACACGTCTCTCGGACACAAAGGGTGATGAAAATTAAAAGTATAAAAATACCGACACCAATACTCTGATTGTAACGGTTCCGATTTATATTGGGTAAACACTAGTTGTTTCTTTGCTAGATTATTCTGATGTTATTTTTTCCTGATGTTTGGCTGTAGGTTTCTGAGAAACAACATCCAGAGTTACAACAACTACGTGCACATATTCGCTCATGTTTCGAACGCATCGAATGCTTTCTTTTGCCTCATCCTGGACTTCGTGTCGCAACCAGTCCCGAGTTTCACGGCAGTCTTTCGGGTACGTCTGTTGCCAACGCCTAGATTTTTTGTCTCTTTTATAGGTTGGTATTTTTAGTAAGTTTAAAACGATAGATTTAAGGTTGTGGTATAGTTATTTGTTGTGCGTTATGAAAGGTTAAGATATGATAATAGCGAAAACGATGCTGGTTTTGTAATCTAAATATAGTAAAGATGGGTTTCGTTAAAAATTAAAATGCAATTCGTGATAGGTGAAGTTTGATATCTGAACTAGGCGCACCAAGATACAGTTGGTTATCTATAGTGTTAGTCAGTGTGCAACCGGAATTACAATTTACCGGAACCGGAACCATACATGTCACAGGAAAATTCATTTTAGTTTTTTGTAATATTATTGGTGAAACAATCCTATTTGGAGGTAGGTATACACTTCATCTGCTGTATTATAGATTTTCGTAATCCACGAAAGCGAAATCTACCTTCGATCGTTTATTTTCGGCGATTGTCAAGGTTTATATACTGTACGAATGAAATCTATTTAGTGATTATCGTCATTTTTTTAGAAAAATATCTTACTACCAAATTTTAATACCGGAATTTTTAATTCCGGTAAAAATTTACCGGAATTGGAACCGGGACGTAAAGAAATGGCGGAAGGGGAACCGGAATTCCCGTTGCACCCTGGTGTTAGTATATTTATGTGTTTTAGAGGTTGAAAACGAATTTAAAATGTATGTGCAGCAGCTGGTTCCGCAGCTACTGAAGCCAGAGAGCCTTATTCTTAAAGAAATAAATGGAACCAAAGTTACCTGCCGCGAACTTGTGGAATATTTTCGAGTATGCAATATTTGTGTGTATTGTGTTAAAGTTTTATGTCATAATATGTAGTGCTGTGAGGTGGCTAATTTTCCAATCCGATTAATTTCTTCTACACTATGAAGAGAAGGGCAATATGTTGGTCAGCTGCAGCAGAGCGCAACCGGATACCCAATAATGCAGAAGCCTTAGCAGAAACAAGACAGTAACATATCCGACCGGAGTCGCATAATAATTATGATCATGTTATAGTAAAAGGTAAAATTTGTCAAAAAAATTGGAGAAAACACTAACCGTAGGTAGTAAGTATGAGTTAATTCATTAGCTTTTATGAATTATGATTCAAACAAATGCGGAGAATCCCACTTATTTAGTGACGCTAATTACCAGTGCTTCAAATAATTTTTTTTGGTTCCGCGTAGGTTTTCGATACAACTGCGCGCAATAACATGCTTGTTTCTGTCATCCTTGGGTTTTTTGAGCGAAAATCAGTTCAAAAGTACTTTTAATTAATTTTTTTGCACACCACTTTAAAATTTTTGTGCAAATTTTAGTACACAGAGCTATATTTTAAACTTTCTTTGATACATTTATCGTAAACATTTGCATTACACGTGCAAAAAACTTTGCCGGCTTAGTTGCTTCGTTTGCTGTTTTTTAGCAATCACATATTTGTCATTTAGTGCCTAATTTTCCTTAAAAATATACTGGCCTGGCGTAAATTCTGCAAGTAAAGGTTGGCAACTGAGTTGTTCGAAAGTAATATGAATCTGATTGGGCAACGCAAAGATGAAACAGGGGTTTCTTGGTTGAACTCTTGTTAGGGCTACAGAGTAAAATAATTAGTGTTTGTGGCGACCCAGTTAGCAGCTGGGTCAAAAATGGTTCTTCTGCTAAGAATACAGCGTTTTCACTCTCGTTATTTTATACAACGCATGCATACTATAATAATTAGTGCTTTTGGTCGTAGCTGTTTAGGATATGGCATATACGTATAGTAAATCCAACTGAAATATAGAGTAGCACTTAAGTTTTTGCTAAGCAAATACTTAACCAAAATGTCGTTTCTAAACCGGTACTTAAGTTACGTAGATACTTAAGTCGCTGAACTTGTTTAGCGTTTCTGTGACTAAGTATTATACCATACTAATCTTATTTAATTGGATTCAGAGTGTCTAAAATTTCCAAATAATCGCATTCGCTTAAAAATAGTGTTCATTAAACGTTAAAAAGGTAAAGCATTAACTTAGGTCTTCGACTTAACTATTGCTTTAGCCCAACTTTAGTAAATACTAAGTAAGATTTCAGAAACAGTGCCATTCATTATATTATTATGATAAATATTGTCTGTTACAGGCGTATATCAAAATATTTCAAGGCGAAGAACTGCCAGAACCCAAGTCTATGCTTTTGGTATGTTTGAATTATATTTGCAACGAGCTTGATAAGAGAGATGCGGTGGAAACTTTTAACAAAATGTTTGTGCATAAATTATAGTTTGGGTAGTTTTAAAAAATTATGCTGTTGCGGTGTTAATACTATTTAAATGGTGATGTATCCGTTCCGGATAAGTTGATGTAACATTGCACCAACGAATGCAAGCCTTAGTCTTTAAATTATTCTTTGATTATATTTTTGGTTTTATATAACTTCAAAAAGACGAAGTGCATAAATAACTGAAAAACTGGTAAGCGTACAGATTCAGATGAAGTTCCGGTTCCGGCATTTTTTCACCTTTCGGTTCGGGTAAATTTTTTCCGAATTTTGGTCTGTCGAAATTAAAGCATTTTACTAAAAAATGACGGTAAGAAAATTTTCGAATTTCGGTTCCGGTAAATTGTAATTCGGGTCGCACCCTACCCACTGGACAATATCCGGATTAGAGATAACCGCATATCCGGTCTCCATCACTAATCTTAATTAAAACAAGGCTGGTTAATGCGTTTAAAGAGGAATATGTAACTGTATACATTCCGCGTACAAAGGAATGTATTAAGCGCACGTGGCCTTTTCAGCATACCCTTCTCAAATTATAGTGGTACTGTTGACAGATTTGATCAATTTCACACGTTAAAATATTTCCACGGTAGGGCTGCTCCATTTACATTTTTCAAAAAGCAGGCAAATTCTGCGTTCCAAACATAAGCTATGCACCGCGTTCCGGTACTTTTCGCTCCATACATGTTTTGTCATGTTCTATACTCTCGGATGACTGTTGATTAAAGTGATATTTTAGGCAACAGCGGAAGCAAATAATTTGGCAGCTGTTACAAGCTCTCGGGCGCTATACGTCAAAAATATGGACCTGGTGAGTAACGGATCGGATAGTTCGTTATGAAACATAGTGATCGATTTTACATAATGTAAAATAAATGTATTTTAATAATTTGTAATAATATTGTTTAAAAACGTATGATCAAAATCATTTAATTTCGTGCGTTAAAACTGTTAGAAGCCAAAAGATGGTAAAATTTTTTATCTGACTGTAGATTTTTTGTATATAAAGCGATGGAATTTGTCTTATAGATTTGTGGAGGCGATACGCCTTACCTCAACCAACCAGATCTGGAAACGTATCACATGAAGTTTCGAGAAGACAGCTTGCAGGTGTTTATGGACACGCGAAAAATGGGAGGCGATGAGTTCAGCTATCAGTTCCTGGAAAAGCTGGACGAAGAAATCATGGTAAAGTTGTCTTTTGCTTATTTTTTGCCAATAGGGAATGTTGCAATTAGCTGCTAATCCTTTGTATCGTCTGTTATTGCATTTAGCTATAGCATATTGACATCTTAAGATTTGTGCTGCATACAGTTCAGATGCTGTTATCACAATCGAAACGATATTTTCAGGATGCATTCGACAACTATGTTAAGGTGAATAATTCGAAAAATTTGTTTCGATCTGTTAAAACTCCAACGGTCCTGTTCGTTGTCCTCATTGTTGATTATTTAATCAAGGTAATGTCCGTTTATTGATGTACATAGAATACCAAGTTGTTTGTTCAAAACGTACCCTCTCTGTGTGTTTAGCTTTTCGTTTTGAGTACTACTACATGCGACACCTGGCAATGGCTGAATACTGATGGAGTGAGGGTTCATCAACCGGAAGCATCCCGGCTTGCAACGGGTGGGAAATCATTACTGTGGGTTAATTATTCTCGCAAAAAGGAAACATTTATCTGTGCTTAGTCGCTTGTAACATGTAAACATACTTTACACTACTTTACATTATAATCGAAAAAAATATTTTAAAAGTGTATTGCCTTGACACCCAAAACATTTTATTTTTCGACTTGTATGTGTTCAACCGGGACAAGGTTTCGATTGTTATGCTCTTGAACGGGGCGGCACATCGGGTTTGGAACAGTTATGCTGAATGTTGGTCCAACTTCCAGTAGGAAAACCACAGCAGCATACGAAGCGTTGGGCATCTACATATATATAATGATATCTCGATTTAAGTTCTTGAATTTTTAACGTATAGATGTTTAGCTTCAGCAGCATTCGAAGCGTTGGCCATCTACACACATATATCTCGATTTAAGTTCTTGAATTTTTAACGTATAGAGGTTTAGCTTAAGGATATTGTACTACACAAAACGCATTAGTGCGCTGATTCTATTTTTGGATACTGGTTATTGGCGGCAACGTCTTTAGTAAGCGTATTTATGGTATTGCAAATATTGCTTCCTTAGTTATGTGCACTATTATTTTAGGAGATTTTCGAAGTAATCTATTTGGACATCTTTGCTCGTCTATTTAGCGGCTTCCTGGGAATAATCTTGCTGACAATCTCTTTATGGGGGTATATAAGGTAAGGACGTTTGCTATTTAACTGTAGTGTTTTAATCCACGAAATGTGATGTTTGCAGCGTCGTTCCCATAATGTATGTACCTTGTTTTCTGTCATTTATGAAATTTTACTTCAAGTCATTTTGAAAAGATACATACATTTTGGGAGGAGTTCTGTTTCTCTTTTCTCTCGTTATTTAGCGTAGTCGTGAAAAAATTATTAACTTTATTAGCATTCGGTTGATTTGTATGAAAAAGATAACTAGATTTAATATTGCTGTATGCGTTTAATTTTAGGTACTCTGGCAAAATGCGTGAGCTTGGCCAAACAATCGACGAGATTGCAAATCTGATCTGGGATAATGTGAGTTTCGTAGCGGATATCTGTAAAAATTGATGGAAATTTTGTTCTAACCTCAGTCAAAATAAAGCGCATTTATGTTTGTTGAACAAGTCAGTGTATTATGCCGAATGCAGTGTTCAGTGTATAACTATCTAGTTTTAATTTTCAGTACTCGTGCTGTATTAAGAAGAGAACTGTTTGGTCAATTTATGCAAAAGAAAAAGCCAATCTTTTAATTTTGTATTTTTCTTCATTTTTTGTTTTAATTTTTAATTATCTGCATTCTTTGGGAAAATGTGTACTTTCTATGTGCATTTATTGACCATTGTTTTAGTACACAATTTTCATAATTCCCAGTATTTTGTAGGTGCTGAATCCATTGTCGTCTCTTGCAATGACTGAAGGTGTAAAACGAGTGTCTGACCTGCAGCGTGGTTTGAGCACAACTTCATCAGGTGTTAGACCCGGTCTTGCAGTGAAAAAACAAAACTGATCCGTCACATGCACTCGGAGCGACGTTTCGCCAATATTGTTTCACAGGAGTTGTGGTTACGTCCTGTAGCTTATGTTGGCTTATACGCAGGCCGGATAATACCAAAAACTATTTCTTACCCGGTTAATTGTCAATAACGATGTGAAAGGAGTTCTAAAAGTTTTATTTTGCATGTTGTTTTACCGCTAACCATCAGTGATATGTGCTAGATACCCTGATAATATGACTAAGTGGGTTCCAGTTTCTATCAATACATGTAGTCCCACTACGATTGGATTTATCTGGTGCTCATCACTGCAACTAACCATATAGTACATTGTCAACTGTATGAATTTTATATTTAGATTGTGTGCTTAGGGATTTATTTTTATAAAGCCTTGAGAAAGGGAAAATATATTTTCGTGTTTACTTCAGGTATTTGTATCAGAGCGTTAGAATTACGTAATGCTAACCGCCAGCCAGTAGAACGTTTTCGAAACAGGCAACAACGACGGTAAGGATAGAAATTCCTGGTAGCTGAACGGTGTTTAGCTGTAGACGTTGTGTTAGTTAGTGAATCTTTTCGTTCACCGGTCTTAAAGCTTCAAATATATGTCAGCAACAAGCCAAACGACGCCCCATTTCCACATTTTACTGTTGAAGGACACTGACCATGTTAGATGTTAGGGCCCATGTATAGAACAGGGCCGGATCGTTTTCCAGAGAGGCTATAATAGAGTCAGTTTAAGCTTTAGACTAATTTTTTTGCTTAGGCTTAGGAATAGGCTCATCCATACGCTTAGGCTTACGCTTAGGAATATGCTCATACTACTGTTCCGGCACTGTTCTATACATGGGCCGATGTTAGTTTGCATTTTGAATGGTCGCTGCTGAATATTGAGCTGTATTTGATTGCTAAGTGTGTAGAGTAGTTGTATTATGACTTTTGCCTGAGAAATGTCATTTTTCCGGTGTTTCAACGCAATGTTAAAGATGTTACCACGTTAGGTGTACCACGTAATGTAACATAATGTAATGTTTTTAGTATATCAGTTTACAGCGTCTGTAAGGCGACCATTTCAATCGATGTTATCAATGTAAAATCAAGTTTTCTGGTATCAGATGGATAGATATGTTGAGAGAAAGATAACAAATTGAGTGCTCAGACTATGAAGGTCCATTACACGACAAATTTATGTTTCGCCTGCAGTCACTAATCGAGAAATCCTAAAGTGTTTGCATAATTCTACTAGAAAACAAATGGTTTCCTAACGTCGTATCTGAGAAGCTATCAGGTTGCAGAGTCGTTGCTTCAAAGACTTTTCGTCGCAACTGCACATGTCGTTTGTAGTTCATGATGAAATGGTTTCCTGTGTCCAGAGTGCAACTGGAATTACAATTACCGAAACCGGGAAACGAAAAATACATGCGATCGAAAAACTCATTTTAATTATCTTTTTTGCGGTATTTTTGGTGAAATAACTTTTAGTTGGAGATATGTATTCATTTTATCTGGTTTATTTTAGATTTTCATAACCCACGAAAGCGCAATCTGCCTTCGATGGTTTACTTTCGGCGATTGTCAAGACTTATCAACTACACTAATGAAATAATTTTCTTTTTATCGTCATTTTTAGTAAAATATCTTCATTTCCACCGACCAAAGTTTAATACCGAAAGTTTTAATTTCGGTAAAAATTTACAGGAACCGGAAGGTCAAAAATTGCCTGAACCGGACCCTGTCTGTGTCCACTCAAGGATATTAGCAGGTTCTAATCAACTGAATTTATTGGAGATAATCATAATGAAAAACCGGATACGTAATAAATTGGATTTAAGGCATAGGTTGTGCTATCAAGAGGCAGTAAAAATGCATTATTGTGTGAATGTAACTTCTTGATTAATATTATGTTTCACCATTTTATATTTTAATATAAAGCGAGTCACATGGAGTATCGACTGCTCCATTCAGCATGATAATAGAATGTTTATTCTTTGTACAATAAACGCCGCATATATGTACCAGTATTGTAAAGTTTTGATTGAATATGTGCTATGTCAACGTGTTTTTTGCTGCTTTTGATGCTTAAAATTTGACTTATTAGAGCATTGAAAATTATTGCTTCGAAATATGTAATTAGCAGGGTGTAAACGGATAGTAAAAATAACGGAAACGGATAGTGATCAAAATAACGGGAATGTAAACGGAAACGGAAAACGAATATTGAAGTATAAAAGTTTCAAAAATGTTGTATTTTTCTGCCAACACAATTGAAGCGTGCATAAATTCACCAGTCTTTCAAAATTTCCAAAGATAAAAATGACGGATGCATCGAATTTTTTTAAGATTTTGGATGAAATTTGTAATTCTCTTTTCATTTCGAACCGTTGCAGGATATCTGTAACAAAAAAATGCGAGATATATACGTAATTTATAACTAATTTTCAACGTAAAAATAACGCATTTTCCGTTATTTTTATAACGAAAACGTGAACGGATACCGATTTTTATCGGAAACGAAAACGGATATCAGGATACGCACTGGTAATTGGACTTAATTTTGTATTATTTTGAATGTTGTTTGGACCGTCGCTGTTTATTTAGCAGAAACGTGTAAGATAGGGTTGGCATTTGCGTCTGTAATCGTTGTACGCTGGTAGCATTAGTACATTTGTGTCTTTGGTTTATTGTGGTTTACAGCATTAGTAATGTGTCTATTTAAAAGGGTACGACCGGATATCAGGTTCCGACAAACAAATTTGCGCCCTCCGTTAGTCATTTGATTTCCGGTCGCACTCCACAGTTTACTAAACTACTATTTAGACAAAAATAGCACGGTGACACTGCATATTTGTATTTTAAGTTTGACATATAGACATCAATGTTCTAAACTAGACAGCAGGATGCAACCGGAGGTATGCGTTTCGACTCCGGCAGAAAATCGGCCTCCAAAGTTTGGTAGTAAAATTTTCTATAATTTTGCAAAATTTATCTGTTCAGCGCGTTTCCGGTTGCAGCCTGGTTGACAGCTTACAAAGCAAATTTTTCTTTTGTAGTATTTAACTTGACTGGTTTTAATGTATAGATTAGTTATAACCATAGGGTGCAAATGGATAGTAAAAATAACGTATAGTTGCAATATGTTTTATTTTTCTGCCAATACATTTGGGGCGTGCATATACTCACCGGTCTTTCAAAAATTTCAAAGAAAAGTGGCGGATGCATCGAAATTTATTAAGGTTTCGTACGAAATAATTTATGTTTCACTTCAAACAATTGCAGCGTATCCGTAACGAAAAACTGGGAGATATATATGATTTATAAATTATTTTGAACATAAAGATAACAATTTCCGTTATTTCTATAACGGAAACGGACACCGATTTTTACCGGAATCGGAAACGTATATCCGGTTACACCCTGGTTATAACTGTACCGCAGTATGGGTTTCATTAGATTGAAAAGATATTTCACCGGAACAATAAACAGAATAAGCAGCATGTAAATCAAGTGTTAAATTTTGACTGCATCGTTAAAAATATTCGTCGATTTAGGCATTTATTGCTTTGCTGGCGGCGCAGTGGCGACTGCCATGGAACTTCAAGAGAGACTGCAATGCGTAATGTGTTTTATTTGTACATTCGCGAATAATTTTTTTTGCACAATACAATATATTGGCCGCTACAGTGCAATGTCCCGTCAAAAATTATTGGTTTCCATTGTATCATAATGCTTTATTGTAGTAGTAAATTTTCGAGAAGCAAATGTATTTTAGAAAAAAATCTGAATCTTTTATTTGTTTTCTTAGGCAAATTTGGGAAATCAGGCTTTTCAGTACAGTTGATTATAACCAAGTGATGCTGCAACGAACGTTTGAAATAACAGTATTATCTATGTTCTGGTGCGTAATGTGAAGCGTTTTAAGTTCACTGTATTAAGAACAATTTTGATTGATCTATTATTTTGTGATATTAAATATATTTTGTGTGTTTTGCGTGTTTGAGACGAGCTAGGATCTATGAATTATTAAATGCTGAGCTTTCTCCAAGGACTGAACTGGGTACAAGAGGATTTATGAAGTGGGATGAGTTTTCCAAGCACCAACTGATTTACTCATACGCTCTAATGTCCCTGTCGGCTTACATGCACACTATTTTGTATATGTACTGTAGTGACCTGAAGAAAAGGGGGACTGGTATTTATTTGGCCTTTCCAGAGGATACCCCTTGTTATTCGGTTACGGACTTTGTTTTTAGCCCACGCTCCGCCACCCTTCGTTACTGATAAATATCCGGTACTGCAACTATCCGTTGAATTATAAACGTTTATTTGTCTTGCGGCAATAGCATGAGCGATCATGCAAGGTTATACTTATGAATGTACTTTCAAATTTTAAGTACGCTTTAAAGTTTCGACATCAAATTAATTGGTCCTGGACTCATTTATGCTCTACAATTAGGTATAATTGAAATTTATGGACTAATTAGGGTTACTTAGGGACTATCCGCTTACGTA
>JASANG010002158.1:0-50836 GCA_030248215.1 Enoplolaimus lenunculus
GTATCTACGGCTCGTGTGTTTCAGATCTATGACGGTAGCGTAATCGCCCTTCACCAACGACACGGTCGGTATGCAAGATTTACTATGAACGTATTTACAGAAAGGCACGGATACAAGTATACAAAAGGACAATGGAAGACAGAGTATACAGCTATCAGATAGTGCAATACGGTTATTACCGGTTATTTCAAACGTATCGGGTCTAAGCCTAGTTCGTTAGTGACTAAGTCCTAAGTTAATGTTTTATGCACTCGTTGATCGTTCTGGTTGTATGATGTACTTTACGGCAGTAAATATTCTCTGTGTTAATTGAGCGGATCAGGCACGACCGAACTCCGGTGTGACCGTTGAACGCGCTGCCTAGCAATGCGAGACTCCGGCGCCCAACACACCGGATTCGGTTTGAAATATAATTATTCCGCCCATAATATTAGTTCACAATACACAATAATTCCAAGCTACTTACAATTTTGTAATCGCTTTCTTCCGAGAAACTGCAATTCCGGGTGTTAGAAGACCCAATTCTTACTCTCAAGACACAATATCTCACTTATTTCCGAATAAAACAATAATTCAGACCGAGAGCGAAAAACCACGTTGTTTACCACTTTCACTCATACAATACTGAAGATTTGGGCTAATCGCCCACGCCTGTATATAAAATTTGCATAAATTTTATAAACCTTATTATATTTTTAACTCTTATTTCCCGCTTTCGTTTTCTTTTCTTTTGCTTGTTTCTTTCCTTTTCATTTTGTTTCTTTCTATTTCGGCCATTTTGCCCCTAGCTAAGTCATTCCACTGTACCACATCCCCCCTTGTTGCCAGACGTCGACCCTTGACGTTGATATTTTTCTTCTTTCTTCCTTTTTCCCCCATCAAACAACAAAAAATCACAAAATAAAACTAATCTGTAATGAAATACAAGTATTATAATTTTATGCATGATGAACACAATATAAAGTTATGGCAAGTTATGACAAATTATAACAAATTACAAGAAATTATGCATTTCTTACAGTTCACTAGTTATAACAAATGTAAGGCAATTACAACAAATTATACATGTTAAGTGACAAGTATTTTTGACCAGTAATTACGGAATGACATTTTACAAGTAATTTACACATAGCTACCAGTACAATGTATAAAACATACATATTTACAGAAGTAGAAAATTTTAAATCATGGTATAACAAAAATAACAGCATATATTTTTAAAGCACTATGTGCTTTTTCCAAATCCATTATCCGCAAAGTTAATTATTTCCATCAGGATGTTGTCCTTCTTCTATATTTTCAGTTGAATAGTATGAGTCGTCTTCATATTGGTTATTACCATTATCTTGAAGTTGCTGATGTGATGATGTTGTTGGCTGTTGCTGTTGTTGCTGCATTTGTTGTTGTTGTTGCTGATATTGTTGTTCCGAGGTTAGGACGGGGTATCCCTTGGATGTATCCGTAGAGGGGTAGCGCCCTACACTATGATAACCTCGCGCACGATTTGAAGGATAAAATATCCGTGTTTTTACTCCACGGCTTTTTGACCGTGGTTGTGGTGCTTGTGTTTTACTTCTTAATGGGACATATGTTGGTCCCCTTCTTAATTCTTGTTTAATTGTATTTATTCTCTGCTTCACAGCCTGTAATCTAGTTTCGAATTCTTGTGCCCTTGATGGATGTTCCTTTATCAAGGGTTGTCTTCGTTGTGTGGGTTGATAACCCTGCTGTTGTTGAGTTTTACTTGTATTAATTGCTGCAGACGTTATGTTATGCCGCTTAATAACCTGATTTATTCTGTGTCGTTCTTTTTGTATTACATCTTGTGCTTGCGGTATATGATCTAATATTCGGTTATGTAACCATGTTGGGTGTGGTGGATCCGGAATTTCCTTCGCTGTCCACGTTGTATTAATTGGATATAGCTCTTCATATTCAGTTGTAGCGCCTTTCATTGTTAATTTTGATGTTTCTGAAAATTGGTTTAATGTGTCTTGATCTAATTCTACCTGGATTTGGTCCAGGTGGTTTTTAATATCCATTCTACACGCATTTGTTAAATTCCAGTCTGTAATAAATTGTTGATTCAATTTATCAAAATGATCTCGTGTATCCCAATATTGATGGTCGTCGTACGCTTTTTCTTTTATTGATTCAAAGTATTGATTTGCGCGTTCATCCTTATTTGCATTGTAGCGTTGGTATAACACCAAACGTGACAACGGAAGGAAATATTCCTTCGGTGCATTTGATGTTCTTGATCGTCTCCATGGCATTGTTACCATCAGAAATTCTCGTAATGAATTAGCATACCACCGCATTAAGGTGTCGTATTGCATGGTTGTTAAATCATTCCCATTTGTCCGTACTAGGTACGATATAAATAATCGTTCCGCATAGTTTAAGTATGTCAATAACTCTGGGAATGATAAGTCGAAGTATAATCTATGTCGCAATGCGTTTAAGAACGCAAAATTGCAATCTGTAGCGATTTTATTGAGATCTTCCTCGGTGTAATTTGTTTCCGGTAATTCCGATTGATCATTTATTGAAAAGTAGTATACATGTAGCCGGTATTGATATTGTATCGGTGTATAATCCAGCATTTGTGTTGGATCGAATACCGGGAAATCTGGAAATACTAACCGGTGTTTTTCTTGTGATTGGTCTTTTTGCGGTGTTTCTGCTTGCTCATATTCTTGTTCTTGATATTGCAGTGCCAACTGATATTCCGCTTGTTGTTGTGATTCTGTTAATTGTTGATAATCTGTTGGTTGTTGTTGTTGTCGAATTTTTCGCTGTTTTTGCGGTTGTCTTGGTGGTGAAAACGAGCGTTGTCGCTTTGGATACGGTTTTTGTATAGGTTGTGGTGGTTGTACATCTTCATGTACAACTTGAATTTCTGGTACGGCTTTAGCCGGTGTTGACGTTGTAGGCGTTTCTTGAGTTATCTGTAGTCGTAACGCCTCTAACTGTTTCCGTAATTCTCGGTTTTCTGATAATAATTCTAAAACTTCTTTATAGTCTCTATCGGCGGTTTGCCGTAATGTTTCTAGTGACTGTTTGATTGCATTATTTTCCTCTGTAAGACGTTTAGTGTCGTCTTGTCGGGCTTTCCGTTCCCTTAAGGTATTTATTTTCTCCATTGCAATTGTATGAGTAGTTATTTGCTGATCTTCTTGTAATAGTTGTATTTGCTGTGTCTTTTGTTCACATGCTATCATTGACGTATCTGATAACGCAATGTAATATTCTACTTTATTACCTAACCACTGAATATTTTGTTGATGACGTTGGCGTTTTGGAATTTGATTTTCCAAACTTTCAACTAATGACAGTACTTTGTTATAGTTGGTTTCGATACTTGGGTATAAAAACCCACCTGGTGGATATAACTCACGCACTGCCGCTTTTAATGTTTGTATTATTAATTCATCGCCTTTAGTTTGTGTCTCGGTTTCTTGAATTATTGCTTTAATGTTATGCTCCAGCGTTGTCATTACTTGCGGCGGTGGGGTTCGTACAGCTGTTGGTGGCGTTGGTTGCGGTTGCGGACGCATTTCTGTAGTTTTCGTAATGTACTTATCTAATACATGTGGTAACCGTTCTTCCTGTTGTTGGCGAGTTGTGATAGTACTTACCGGTTGATTTTGTTGCGACGGTATCGCTTGTTGCGGTGGCTGTGCATCGATATCCATACTTTCTTCCACTTTTTGTAAAATATTTTCCACTTGCGTGTGGATAAAATCTGATTTTATATCTGTGTCTATTGTATGTTGTATCACTTCAGGTTCTTCTGTAGTTATTGGTGTAGTGCGTTCGGATGAGGTATTATAAACCTCATCTTGTACTTCATAATCGTTACCTATTTGCTCGTCAATTACTAGTTCACCTCGTTCTATGTCTTGGGGTTTATCCCTTTGTTCCACTGTTGCTGATGTCTGTGGTTGCGTATCTTGTTCTATTTGCGTTTGTGTTGGGCCGAATGCTATTTCGCATTGTAATCGTGCGAATTCTTCGTATTCGGCTTGTCGTCGTTTTTGTTCTTCCGTATCTGGTGCAAACGCTTTTTCATATGGATCAAATTCTTTTGATGTATCAATTTCTTTGTCCGCCCATATTGATAAACTTTCCGGATCATCTTCCGGATCTACCCACCATTTTCCACCTTTTTTGAACACATATCCGCCATATTTGCGGATTTTTTCCTGTCGTTTCTCCCGTTTACGTCTTCTACGTATCATATATTCTTCATCTGTTAATTCCTTCTTCGGTTTGTTTAACGGGATATCTACTTTTTTTAATATTCTTTCTCGACTTCCAGTTGTATGCCATCGTACAAGACTTACGGCCCATTCTGTCCAGTCTTTTACTGGTGTAGAAATGATATCGTTTTCTTCTATTTCTATTTCCCGGATTAGATCTTGTGTCCGTAAATCATCAATCTGTGGCCATATCATTTCTAGTCTCTCTTTTGGTAGCGGTATTGACATATTTAATGGGGTAATTCCCCCTGTGAATAATGCAAATACCGAATTTCTATTCGGATATAAATTACTTTGACGTTTGTGAAATATCAGCTCAAATTCAAATAATCTATGTGATTCATAATCCTTATATATGTCTAGTGCCTTAGGCGTACTCGCCTGTGATTTAATAATAATATTTAAGTCTGGTTTACCTACCAGTTGTGCTATGTATTTGTATAACTCAAATTGAATGTTTGGTTTATCACGATTGACAATGTTTTGTTCTCTTCGTAGAATCATTGCTACCGCAATATCGTGTAACATTACATCGCATGCTGCATATTTTAAAAATTTGAGCAGTTCTGGATCCTCCTCATCTGAGGTATTTATACCTTTGCGTCGTCGTCGCAAATAGCCCAGCCATTTAGATATATAAGGCGTATCGCCTTTATCTAAATTGAAATAGTTAATTAATTCTGTATGTAATTTTTGACTTTGAAACATTATGCCGTGTATTGGCTGCAAGTCAATATTTGTTCTATCTCTTGGAAATGGCTGGTCAGTTGCGTTTGCTCCTGTGCCAAACGATGCTTCCCACATTTTCCTGTCACTATTTTTCGTCCACCATAGTTTAATGTATTTCGATGAATTCAAAAAGTCATAAAGTTTTGATGGGAGTTTTTCCCCAAATGATTGTACGTCGAATAAAAATACCGCACCCTCGGTTGTACCGATTTGTATTGTGCGTGTGCGTACTTTATGATTTGGATCAATTATTCCTTGTAACCATTTTTCAGTTGTGTACGTTTGAAAACCGGGTGGAAATATGTCCGCCTCGTTTGGATGTTTGTTATTTATTTTATCTGTTTCCCATGCTAATAATCTTTTGTTATATTCTGCATTCTGTGCTGGGGTTAATGATACCCCTTCAATATCAACTGAAATTATGTTTGTGCGCGAGGCATCTATAATGTCAAGTGCTACATCTAATTGTTCGGAATTGGATATTATGGCAATATATCTCGGTTTTCCCCATTCCCTACCCAGAGGAGAATCTGGAACCCAAAATTGAAGGGAATGGCAGGGATGAAGGGGATCAAATGGTGGTAAATCCAAAAATAATGGTGTTGTAGATGTTGACGCTGTTGCCATAACAGGATCGTATAATGAAATAAATGTTTTTACTTACAGTTCGAATCGACTTAATGTCCTTTGCTTTTCCGTTTTTGTATTACTCCGAATGTTTTCTGTTGCTGAAGCCGGATAATCCCACCGTCGTAGTTGTTGAACACTGTTGAATTGTTTTTAACAAGTAACAATATTTTGACGCAAGTGTTGTCGTTTTTGAAAATAAACCAAGTAAAGTTGTTGAAATTAACAATATTTGACGGTAATATCAAGGAATTAGTATTCCTTGTGTAGAATAATAAATTTTTAAGTATTTTTAATACTTTTAATAGATACGTTAAACGTATATTATACATTTGCTGAAACAATTTCAATATATATACATGTATATGACCATATGTTCAGCGTTGATTGTAGGCTGCATTACAGGTATTACAATACCAAATTGCCTGTGACGGTTCTTCCGTCAAGTCCACACATTTAAAATGGAACCATTCTAAACAGAGATCACATTGGATCCAATCAAATTCTAAACCGCTTTCAATGTCGGTAGAAAATTTACCTTTACAAACGGCGCAATTTGCGTCGTCGTTTTCCGAGGAATTCACTCTCGGTCTCAATTTACTTTCATAGTTTAGATAATCTTCGGCTGATCCGCCGAAGTGTTTAACTAAACTCTTATTATATCAGTGATCTTCTCGTGTTGATGCACCTAAATATTGCAATTTTAAGTTTGGGTCATCAACGGCTTTTACACGATATAGCCGTTCAAATTCCGGGTGGAATTTGTTAGAAACCCGTTTTGAAGCCAATTGTTCACGTTTCTTCATTATGACAATATCGCCTACCGCAAATTGTCGGTTAGAAATGCGTTTGTCGTAGTGTGATTTGTATTTTGTCTGTGCTAATTTGATCTGTTTTGATGTTTCTGTCCATGCGTCCGATAGTTTCTGACATAACTGTTGTACATAAGAATCAGTTGTATATCCCTCTGTGACAGACATTAGAGGGTTTTCACCCGGTAAGTCCGGATCCCGTCCGTGCATTAAGAAAAACGGGGTTTGTCCGGTGGATGAATGTACTGTTGTTCTGTATGCAAATAAAGCGGGTGTTAAATATTCATCCCATTTGTTCGGTTCTAATTCTATTAACGGTTTTAATAACCGTATCAATGTTTGATTCCATCTTTCAACCAAGCCATTGGCTTGGTGATGGTATGGTGTACTATATGTCAATCGGACGCCTAGTTGTTTCATTTCTGTCTTGTATAATTCTGAAATAAATGCCGGACCTTGGTCCGACAGAATTACACGTGGTACCCCATGTGCGGGGACAATATGTTCAAGTATCAATTTTACAATTGTTTGTGCCTTCTGGTCTTTTGTTGCAAAGGCCTCAGGCCATTTTGTAAAGTAGTCCATGAAACAGACGATGTATTTGTTTCCATTGTCTGATTCATGTAACGGTCCTATTACGTCTACGCCTAACATGTGAAAAGGCGAGACGGCTTTAATCGGTTCTAGTTCATTTTTACGGTTAGGTCCTGTTTTAAAACGTGCACACGGCACACATTTTTCAATGAATTGTTGTATGTCTTGCGACATATTTGGCCAATAAAATTTTCGGGATAATTTTCCTAGCACACGGTCAAAAGACATGTGTGCTCCGTATTTTGAACAATGTGCTTGTTCAATTAAAGTTTTTCGAAAGATTATTGGCACTGCTAATTGAAAATCCAATTTTTCAGATTTTATAGGTTTTAATCTTCGTTTTGTGTGATACAATATATTATTGTATAACACAAAACGTGTTTCATTTTTGTATACCCAATCTTCTAATTCAGAAGATAAATTATTGGGTATTGAACCGTGTTCTAACAAATGTATTAGTGGTCCAAATTTTTCATCATTGGATTGAGCAATTTTTAATTGCTCTGGATCCCACGGCGATTCTATATCAAAGTAAGAATCACAGTTGTTTTCAAGTGTTTTAGTTGTTTTTCCTGTTTTTTCCGTATTTTCCGTGTTAGGGGGGTTTTGTTTTTGTGTTTCAGTTATTTGAAGTACAATGGGTAATTGTACTTCCAATTCTTGTTTTATGTTTTTATCGCGTATTTGTAGCTGAGTGTCATGTTCAGGTGTTGTTGTCATATCCGTTGTATCTATTTCTAGTTCGCCGTTTAATATTGGCGGTCGTGATAATGCGTCTGCATTTTGGTGTTTTCTTCCTGGTTTGTAAATAACCATGAAATCGAATTCTTGCAATTTCAATGCGAAACGCAATAGTCGAGGTGTTAATGCCTCGGCAGGTCTAATTTTGTTTAGTATTTGTGTTAAAGGTGCATGGTCGGTTATAACTGTTGTAAATGCACCCAATAAATAAGGTCTAAATTTTGTGAATGCTGTAACTATTGCTAAGCACTCTTTTTCAGTTATAGCATACCGTGTCTCTGCAGGTGTAAACCTGCGACTTCCATAATGTATGGGGTGTTCCATCCCATCTTCCGTGATTTGGGAAAGCAGGAATCCCATTCCATTATTGCTTGCGTCCGTGTTTAATATAAAAGGTTTGTTATGGTTGGGATATGCTAACACGGGATATTCAATCAATTTTTGTTTCAGTTGTTCAAATGCTGTTGTGCATTCTTCAGTCCATCTATTTTCGATGGACTTACCTTTTTGGTTGCCTTTTACTAATTCGTACAGAGGATGTGCTATAATACCATAATTCTGCACGAAATGTCGATAATATCCTGTTAATCCTAAAAAGGATCTTAATTCTGTTATATTTTTCGGTATTCGGCATTCTTTTATTTTTGCTATTTTTGCGTCGTCCGGGGCAATTCCCCCGTTTGAGACTACATGTCCTAAAAATTGGACTTTTTGTTTTGCAAATTCACATTTTCTGCCGGTTATTGTTAACCCGGCTTCACGTAGTCTGTTGAATACTCGTTCTAGATCCATGAGATGTTGTGCAAATGATCTAGAGAAAACTATAATGTCGTCTAGATAACAGAGGCATATCTCCATCAACAATCCAGAGAAGACCATTTGCATCATTCTCTGGAATGTTGCTGGAGCGTTAGTCAGTCCGAAAGGCATTACATTAAATTCATATAAGCCTTCGTGGCATATGAATGCCGTTTTTTCAATGTCGCGTTCGTCCATCTGGATTTGCCAATATCCAGATTGTAAATCTATTGTTGTAAAGTATTTTGACCCACGGAGGGCGTCGATAGTTTCATCTATCCGCGGTAGCGGAAAGCTATCTTTTTTAGTCACATCATTTACTTGGCGGTAATCAATACAAAATCGTAAACCGCCATCTTTCTTTTTTACTAATACGACGGGCGAAGCCCATGGGCTTTTTGACGGTTGAATTATGCCGTCTTCCAACATTTTCGTAACACATTCTGTTATCTTCTGGCGGCGTGCATAAGCCGCTCGTCTAACTTTTTGTTGTATCGGATTTTGTGTCTGCACTATTATACGGTGCTTAACAACATCGGTTGTTCCTAATGGTTTTGTTTCTGCACCAAAAATATCGTTATTTGAATATAACAAAGCTTTAATTTGGCGTGACTGCTCGCCTTGAAAATCGTGTGGGTCGAGAGTTACTCCTTCTGGTACAGGAATTTCTTGCATGTCCGATACTTGTTCTAATTGCTGTCCAATTGTTTTTATTTCTTGTTGTGGCAGCTTATCGGCTATATCCAATGCCGTTGCGTTTATAGTCGCATCATTTTTCTGTAATACTTCTTGTATTACTTGAACTTCTTCTATTTGTGCAATTTGCATATCTTTTATTAAATGTACGGAATTTCCCGACATATTCGTAACTGGTATTAATACTTGATCTTTCCGTTTCTGCGTTATCATACGCGGTACAATTATTGAATCCAGTGGTACTGATTCTGCAAATTGGGGCTCTATATATATTTTGTACTGATTCTGCATCAATCGTAGTCAGGGTGCAACCGGAATTCCGGTTCCGGTTCCGGCATTTTTTCACCTTCCGGTTCCGGTTCCGGTAAATTTTTACCGGATTTAAAAATTCCGGTGTTATAATTTGGCCGTTTTTTTAACTTTGCTAATCTTTAAGAATCTCTTTAGAAAGCCACTTGTATTCCGAATATAAGCCATTGATGGTGGATTTCACTTCAGTCGACGACGAAAATCTAAAATACAACAAATAAAGTAAATATCTATGTTCGACTAAGGTTATTTCACAAATAATAGAGCAAAAAATAAGATTAAAATGAAATTTTTGGTGAAATGCATTTTTCACTTTCCGGTTCCGGTTCCGGTAAAATTTTCAAATTCCGGTTCCGGTTCCGGTAAATTGTAATTCCGGTTGCACCCTGATCGTAGTACAAGGAACCCAGGTAGTCGCTGATGCAGGAATATCCAACGATACCGCAACTCGGCATATATTAGCTGTTCCTATTGATGGCAGTATATCATATATTTCTTGCTCTTTCGTCCTTGTGCATGTATCTTTATTTTTATTGTTACACACAGGATGGCTATTTGCCATTTCATTTGCATCTTGTTGTGACAACCATTTTGTTTTGTTGTCTTTATATGTCAACAATTTTGTCACTCTCTTATCAGATTCATCAATGGAATCGGTATACTGACCGATTTCGAATATCTGGGTCTTTCAGCTTATTGTCAGGAGGTCTATGTGGTTTTGGATTGGGGATATATTCATATGAAATTTCTCCGTCGTTATATATTTGGCGTTGCCGCCATGAAGGAATAACTTTCCTATCAACAGTAACTGTAAACTTGTTATAATTAATGACGATTCCGAATTCGGATAAAGTATCGTCGCCTATAATTAATGCAGATTGTAGAACTGGTGCTATATGAATTGTAACTGTTTTTTGTACTGCTCCAACTGTTACTGGAAAATTCATGGAGCCTAGCGTTTCTTGTCCTGTTCTGCTGTCATATGTTCTACATTTTATTCTATTTGATGTGTCTAACGGTATTGTCGGGAAAAATCTTTGATATATTGCGACATGCATCATGCTAATGTCAGCACCAGTATCAATCGCTCCCGTTAATAGATTTCTTGTATCACGAGGTGCATTAGCCGTTAATATTATTAAGTGAGGGTTGATACCCGAATTTGCACTTGATATATGACTTGCTTTTTGTGATACCTGCTCTGATTTTGTTTCTTTTGTAGGTAACTTCGGTGCTGTATTCGAAGTTGTTGTGCTATTCGTTTCGCGACCAGGTTTGAAGAAACATTCTTCAGCTTTATGATTTGTTTTCTTACAGTATATACAGGGTACAGCAGTAGTTTGTGACTGTTTTGCTGTCCCCCCTTGGTCGCCTTGCTTCTGTTGCCAATTTTTAACGCGTTCGGCAACTGCCTGTCGGACCGGACAGTCATTTGTCATGTGTCCGGCTTTTTCGCAATAAAAACATAAGCCCGCGTCACGTAGTTTTTGAATTTCTTCTTCTGTTTTTCGCGGACGGTGGCCTGTCGTTTTCCGCATCGAATTTTCAGCGGTATTAGTTGTTTTATTAGCGTTATTACCGCTGTTCGTAAATGTTTTCGTTGTTTTACCGTTGCTTTGCTTATTATTTGGTTGTTCTTTTGTTGTCGTACTCGTTGTTGTACTTGTGTTCGTCCGTGCGCGAGTGTTCCTAATGTCGGATTTTTGCAATTTTTTAGGAATTGTAATGATTCCGTCTAATTCTAATTGTTGCTGCAATTTTGTTGCACGGATTCGCAGCTCGGTGAATGATTCTATCATTCCTAATTGTAGACGTTCTTTCAGACCTGCCATTGAATTTTTAATAAATGTTTGACATAGCAATTCGCGAGCCTCAACACTGTTTGCGAATTGCTTTTCTAAGTATCGTGTCCAGTATGCTAACAGTGCATCTGCATAGTCATCCACGCTACCTGTTTGTTGTATACGTTGGAATGTAGCTATTGTACTGGACAAATCTGGCAATTCACCAAATCGTTCTTGAAATTTCAATATCAAAAATTCAATATCATTTTGTGATAAAGGAAATTGATCCTCCAATAATTCAAGGTAAGTTTCTGCACTATTGCGCAGACAACCCTTGAATAATCGTAATTTCGTTTCTTCCGACTGTATTTTAGATGTATTCCAAATTCTATTGAATTTACGCAAAAAGACACTAAAATGGGTTTTACCATCATATGGTGGCACAAGCGGAATTTTATCGGGCATATTAATAACAATTGGTGCCTGTTTCTGTGGATGTGTAACTAATTGTGATGATATCGGATTATCCACTACGGAATTATATTCCGTATCCGATGTGTCAATGTCTGTTTTTATAGTATTATTACTATGTCGGGATGATGTTTTACTACGTCTTGATAATGGAGAAGTATCTCCTTCGATATGTCGATGTACATCTACATTTGTTGTTGTTAACGGCATTGCTCGAGGTATTTGGTTAAATATTGCCCACTGTTGTGGGTTAAATGTGTTAACCAATTGTTCCATTGGATTCTGTGGTTGCATATTGGTAATTTGTTGTGGGGAAATCCCTGCATATTTGTTACAGGCACAAAATTTTGTGGAGTGGTGATATTATGTTGGCTAGTATTAGCTATGTTATCACCAAGTTCCCGTGTTTTGGTCAATTCTAGTTCTAATTTTTATCCGCTGTGTTAAATGACCATTCTGGCAATTGGTCAAACGGTAATAGCGGTTTATAGCCAGTGTTCGTTGTCAATATTGGCTGTATAGCCATTTTAGGTTGGCTATAGGACGTTTGTACATACGGATATGTCGAATATGGTTTTGCTGTGTTTTGGGGTAGATTCCCTATCGGCGTCATTAGATCAGACTGTTGTATTGAAAATCCTGGATGTTTTATTACAGTGGTTTCCAATTGTTTTGACAACGTAGTTGTAAAATCGATATTTGTAGATGTTAATGTTTTTGTCCATGTTGGTTCCACTTTCTGAGTGGATATATCCGTATGTTTTTGTGTGATGTAGTCGATTGTTGTTTTTGCTGAATCAAGAACAGGGTTATCTATACTTCGTTGAGTCTGTTCGTAGTGCACCGAAGGTGCTAAAGTATTTAATTCCTGCGTTGTTGTCAGTATTTGACCAGATGTGTCTGGTATTCGTATATCCGGAGTTAAGTTCTGGGTCTGTTGTGATTTTATTCCCTCTGTGCTTGATTTGGGGGATTCCGTTAAATTTGTTACTAGTCCTTGTTGTGCTTTTTCTGCCATTGTTCTAGTATATTGTCTAGTATTTGGTTTTTTAACAGATAATCGGGCTGGTGTTCTTTTTAAGGGCATTTAGAATGCGCTGGTAAATAGGAAAAATAAAGTTTTTACTTACAATTCGTAGTCGATCTCTTTTTATATACCTTTGTCGTTGTCGTTAGATCAATCATAGACCATCGTGGTCACCATGTCGGATTCGGATGGGTTTTGTATCTACGGCTCGTGTGTTTCAGATCTATGACGGTAGCGTAATCGCCCTTCACCAACGACACGGTCGGTATGCAAGATTTACTATGAACGTATTTACAGAAAGGCACGGATACAAGTATACAAAAGGACAATGGAAGACAGAGTATACAGCTATCAGATAGTGCAATACGGTTATTACCGGTTATTTCAAACGTATCGGGTCTAAGCCTAGTTCGTTAGTGACTAAGTCCTAAGTTAATGTTTTATGCACTCGTTGATCGTTCTGGTTGTATGATGTACTTTACGGCAGTAAATATTCTCTGTGTTAATTGAGCGGATCAGGCACGACCGAACTCCGGTGTGACCGTTGAACGCGCTGCCTAGCAATGCGAGACTCCGGCGCCCAACACACCGGATTCGATTTGAAATATAATTATTCCGCCCATAATATTAGTTCACAATACACAATAATTCCAAGCTACTTACAATTTTGTAATCGCTTTCTTCCGAGAAACTGCAATTCCGGGTGTTAGAAAACCCAATTCTTACACTCAAGACACAATATCTCACTTATTTCCGAATAAAACAATAATTCAGACCGAGAGCGAAAAACCACGTTGTTTACCACTTTCACTCATACAATACTGAAGATTTGGGCTAATCGCCCACGCCTGTATATAAAATTTGCATAAATTTTATAAACCTTATTATATTTTTAACTCTTATTTCCCGCTTTCGTTTTCTTTTCTTTTGCTTGTTTCTTTCCTTTTCATTTTGTTTCTTTCTATTTAGGCCATTTTGCCCCTAGCTAAGTCATTCCACTGTACCACAGACGGCTAATCAGAATACGTCTGAGCACGAGTTATTACAATAAGACAAACAATGCAGAAATGATACACACATGTTTCCCAGGCCCGAAAATTACTACTTCGACTAAACAAACTACGCCGATTCCAAATTGCTAGTTGTAACTACTCTGTCAACGCGAAAATATGCGATTCTAAGCTGTCTGAAAGTAACGCTTTTTGGATTTGCAAGGTATTCGGTGTGTGCCCGTAATATGATGCGGCTTGTGGGAACGTCAACGCTCGGATATAGACGCGGTCGGTCTTGACCGTTTACTAAGCAATGGCATAAGTAATTAAGCTAATATTTAATTCCGAAATTACAGCACTAATACTAATACACAACTCCAGAGACAACTCCAATAATACTCCAACGGCTTCGGTGACTCCTAAACTCCTGCCTCCAGTTAATCCCAGCACGACTCCAATATAATTCTACTTGGTTACATCAATATAACTCCACTACGGTTTCATCAGGTCTCCAAAAAATGCTCAGACGATAGGTTGCATATAGCAATCCACACGGCACCCCAAGTAAAATAAACCGTAACCAGAATATGTTCAACCAAAATCTGACCTCATTAGATTAATCCGTTGATCATTCCAAACACAATTCAAAACACCACGCTCCGTATCTAATAAACTTGAAAAACCAAGGAAGTCACAGATGAAAGTGATACTAAAAATACGTAAAATCACTAAGTAATCACAGTCAAGAATAAGGACGCCCAGGGGTACCCAATATAAGGGTAATTAGGGGGAAAATACCAAAACCAATCTTTTTAGGTAAGTAGTTTTATAGAAATTTACATGGCTGTGCCACCTACAATGCTATCGTATTCGTGTAATTGCCATTCATATACGCGCTATTAACTAGCTAAGCTATTTCTAAATCCTGTAGAAACTTCTGAAGAATACGTAATAATAATAATGATGATGATGATGTTAAAGCAGAAACATGGCAAATACATTCAAATGGATGCAGAATTGGCAGAAATGGACGTGCGAAATGAAATGAGCACCATAAAATTGGTAAAAAATGGGAATTCGGAGCCTGAAAGCACAGACCCAGAACTGTGGCTCCGTCTAGTATCTCAAATTAGTTCCCAAGTATAAAATATTATTCACTGGCCACACAGGGCCCAGGTAAGTTGGACGTACATTGTCGAACAGCCGCCATGACCTTAATTTTATCAATTTTATACTTTGTCTTCTAAGCAACGCCGAAGCTTAACTTAAGTTCTAAGATAGACTAGGTGGATAAAGGGACTCCCTTAAGGCGTGGTTTACGGTTCGGTTAGTTTTGTCTTCGGTTAAAGTTTGAAATGTGATTGAGAGTGTTACGGCCACCGCCTGTACAGCCGCCGCGGTGTACACGGAATTTGAACGCCTCGGTCCTATCTAGCGCTTCCATACTGAGTACGCCGTACGTTGTCTCGGCGGAAACATCCACTTCACTTCTCCTGAAGGACCTCGCACCTGCACATAACCTGGTGCCGGTGGTTACTCTCCGATTTCCTTCTGTTCTGGATTTGGGTGCACATAACTGTTCCAACTGATTCCAAAACTCCTCATCTGTCTTCGTTATCTGCCGCACTCGTGTTTCCAGCTACCGCTTTTCCCGTACTAAAACATCACTTCCTCCAATGCCTTTGCCAATTTCTCTGCCGTTACCTTATGCTCCGTTTCCTTTTCATTCGCCTTGCCTTCCGTCTGCTTTACCAATTCTTACGCTCCGGTAACTTGCTTATACGCGCGCTGCTGCTGTTCCGTAGCCGCCGTTTCTGCTGCATTCAACTGATTCGCCTCTGGCTTCTGCGTTAGGTGTTCCGCTTAACCTATGAGATTCCTCATAACACGCAGACGAAATCCTGATACATTCGCAGCTTCTTTGCCACTTCCTTCACTTCCAAATCCGTTTCTTTGCACTGTACCCAGTTATTTTCTGTATTCCACACTCTCGCCTTCAATTTCGCGAAACGGTGTTCTACTTCAGTTACTCCGAACCCTCCCGGAGGGTACAACCCTGTTAGAGCCTGTTGGAAATTTTCCAGCGCCTCTATCTCGCAATTGCCTTAACTCGATCGATATCCCGTTTTAAAGCTTCCTCCAGATACGACACCGAACGGAACTCTGCCGTGAGTGTCCGCCAAAGGAAATGCACTTGCGCGCGGTTGCCGGAGTGCACTTTGACATACTTAGGGCCGTGTATATCGTCATCGACGGCCGGAGCACAGGATGATGGGGTACCTTGTGTCAGGATTAGAAAGATGCATCAGGATCCGTTGCCTTCTGTTATGGAGGTAGGGAAGCTACTTTTTAAAGCTAATGTATGGAGAAAGGCAGAGTAGCTGCGTCTGGTGGGCACCCGTAAACAACGGATCGCGTAAGTATCTAGTAGAGGAAGTTATGTAACGGAGATGGAGGTATCCAAAGCTGGACCTATATTTTCAGGAGAGCAAAGGCCGTCAAGTCCATTGTCCTTGCGCATTGTCAGCGTTGCTAGCATTCATCTGCTGCACCGTGGTTCCGGTATTACCCTGCCTATTAGTTTTCATTGGGCACTCATGCGCTATGTACCACTCTACCTCGCAAAAAAGCACAATCCAATTTCTTGACTCTTTCTGAGTCGCTAACTTCCTGGTCGGACACGGATTGTTGCCCCTGTCCGGTTCCACTGGCTGTCCGCTAGCCCGTTCCTGATTATTCGTCTTTGATCGAACGACCTGATGTTATCGTGGGTTCCCGGCGCCAGTAGCCAGTTTACTCTGTGGCGAATTAGCCGTATTTATCTGTTCTTGTTGCTTTATCTCCGGTTAATTAACATCTTCTTTCTCCTTTACATTCAACGTCCCGTCCGCTCCAATTGCCACTGCAATTTCAGGACGCGACGTCGCAGCCTCTCAAACGATTCTACCATACTCAATTGCAACCTTTGTTTCATTTCTGTAAACGAGTTGTTCACGGAAGGCTGACGCAAAAGGTCTCGAATTTCTTCCGTATTCGCGAGCTGTGTTTTCAGATATCTCACTCAATATGTCTGGTGTTCGTCAGCGAATTCGCTAACGTCTCCCTTTTTGCCGGATCCTCTGGAATACTGCTATCCTATTTGCCAGGTACCTAGACTATCCAGATTTTCCTGGACTTCGTGCACCAACTGCCCTAATTCCTCAGGGCCGTATGGCCCATATCGCTCCTCTAGTATGTCCAAGTACTGATCTTCCAGTCATTTCACATGATTTAAAAAATGATTTAACTTGGACTCCACATTAAAAAATTTTGCCGCTTGCATTACCCTTTCAAATTTTCTACACCGCATTCAAGTCGGATCTCCCTTCGAAATTCTATAAGGGTAACATCTGCGGCATTTTTACTACGATTTGCGATTCGTTCTTTTTAGCAGCCCCAAACCTAGTAGTAACCTGTTCGCCATATTAACCATCGTCTGAACCGGTCGTGTTTCTGCGGAACGCTTCATCCTTGGTGTCTGCATGACCGGTTCCTGCCAACTTGCATTTGCCAGTATAGCCATTCCAAGTTGACCCGGATACGCGCGGTAAAAGTTCGCCGCTATCAGTTGGCTCAAGACCGGTTGGCTCATTTGTCGGTAGTCGGTATCCCATACGCATAGGGTGTTGTGCTGCCATTCCCTTCTATACGGGCTTTGATTCACCTGTTGGCGGTTCAACGGTATCGCGAGCGGGCATGTGTCCCCCCTCTATGCGAGGCCTGAGTGACTTCGCATGACTTGTGGTGACTCGGACGTGACTCTGGTCTTTGACCCATTTCACTCTCCGTTTTATTCCACCATCGTTTCAGTTTATCACTATGCTTTGATTTGAGACCACATTCGAGTACCCGAGTTAGCTCTTTAATTTCGTCCACCTCCTCTGGTTCCTAGATGGACGTCGCACTCGACCGTGTCAGAGACACCAGGGGCTCTGTCGTCTATCTTCTACTCCCATTTCGTATTATCTTGTCCACTGGTCTGACCTTCCCTATGAATCCTCCCTTGTTGGCGTACCAGCACATGTTCCATGGACATGCGTTCTTCAGCCGACCAATTTGCTAGCTGTTCATCCATTTCCAGATGTGGATGCTGTCAGGGTGCAACCGGAATTACAATTTACCGGAACCGGAACCGGAATTTGAAAATTTTACCGGAACCGGAACCGGAACCGGAAAATGAAAAATGCATTTCACCAAAAATTTCATTTTAATCTTATTTTTTGCTCTATTATTTGTGAAATAACCTTAGTCGAACATAGATATTTATTTTATTTGTTGTATTTTAGATTTTCATCATCGACTGAAGTGAAATCCACCATCAATGGCTTATATTCGGAGTACAAGTGGCTTTCAAAAGAGATTCTTAAAAATTAGCAAAGTTAATAAAACGGCCAAATTATAATACCGGAATTTTTAAATCCGATAAAAATTTACCGGAACCGGAACCGGAAGGTGAAAAAATGCCGGAACCGGAACCGGAATTCCGGTTGCACCCTGGATGCTGTCTAATCATATTTACAGTGCGTGACGGTGCAGTCCCGCCCTGTGCCTCCATCCAAGTTGCGTCCCCGTTTCTGTTACTATTTCCGAACTACGTGCAACCTTAGTAGATTGCCTGGTAGTACTACCAAACTCTGTCTGGGCGTCAGGAACACAGATTAAATCGATTCCCGTCGACAAGTTGTACTAATTAACGAAATCTCTTCGATTTCTTTATATTTGTCTACCTGTAACTCGCGTGACAATGTCCCTGTTGTCCCCAATTCTCCCTTGCCGTCAATCGAGTTGTGGACTCTTGCCCCTATCCTGTGGCAGAAGTCCTATACAACGGCATTTCCGCTTCCCGTATGTTTTCGAATTTGAGTCACCATGTTGAAACCCGCAGGGAATTTCGAAATTTTTCGAGCAGAACTCGGAAAACAATTCGAAATTCTTCCCCAAATGATGTTCAAAACACTTACGAACCTGGTAGTTTTTAAGTGTATAAGAACTAGCCCGCTTCCACCAGTTTTAAAGAATTTATCAATTTTCTTCCGGAGGTCACAGGCACCGATACCCGATGGGACTTAACAAATTGTTAATACTTGCGGCGTAGCCCCAAGTATTTTACAGCGAAACCCTTCCCTGAGTACCTTTATCACTTCTAATCTATTCGTGCTAGTCGCTTATGGCGCCAAGCACTTGAACAAAACCGATTTCCACTATAGCAGTCCCACCAATTATCCTACTTAGCTAGCCACTCGTAACGTTACCAAGTAGTTGTGCCAGAAGAACCAACTTAAACCTTGTGTTAACCCACGAAATTTGAGTGCAAGCTACTCAATAGAGTACCAAGCACTATACAAACCACCCTCACGCCTGTCCAAACCTTTTCCAAAAAATTTTCGGCATTTTACCCGAGGCACTTCGCGAATTCCAGACTTTGAGAGTATACTTACGAACACACTAGCTTCTATATATATATCGATGTCACCTGTCTCCCGCTGTGCTTTCAAATTTTTGTAATTTTCCTCAAGAGGTCCTAGGCAGGGATAAGCGGTCTCGGCGAAAAAGGCGAGACCGAGACCGAGATCTAACCTACCGAGTTCAAGGCTTTTGGTCTTGGTCAATTTTTAACCTTTACCGAAAATAAAAATGATTCTTTAAGGCAATTTTTGAACATTTTTATGTAATCAATCACCACCAAACTTTAGTTTTTTGTTACTTTTTTCACTTGGCTACTGTCCCCATACCCTTCGAACAGACTTGGGATAAATGCTACTGTCTCAAAACTCCCTCAGTAAAACCCTAATTCAAACCTATGGTGTTGTTTTTGATCCCGGGCAAACCGAATAGACTGGAGAATTTTTAACATAGCGTAGACGTTATAAATGCGGATGACCCATATTTTTTAAACGACGCCCTAAATTTTTTAAACGCCAAAATACAACTATTAGTGCTTTGTCACAATAAAATCAAAGTGTTTTAGGTTTCCTTTCAAAAATAGAATTTTGGGTAACCCGATGGGCCATTCTGTTTCTCAGATCGCTGTATAACCAAGTAGCGGTGCTCTACAACCGTTCGCTGTCTGTGTTAGTAGGCGTAATGCGCAAGTATTTCCGGGCCAATGCAGCGATCCAGAGAAAATTTTTGTGATTGCATTTGCATATCCCTTTTTCAATTTTTGGTCTCGATTTGCAAACCACCGAGAGTGAGAAAAGCGAGACCGAGGTCGAAACCAGCCCAATTCCGAGACTTGCCCTGACCGAGACCGCCCGTTCCAGGTCGGAGACACCGAACTAGCTTCCTTTGTTATTTCCTACGTCACAATCGTTCGGAATCCAAGTCTGTTAATAACAACATTTTCCTTTTCCTAACGCCTGTATTCTTTTGTCATTGTCAACCACACAATCGTTCATACAAGATGTGTATAACACCGAAAACTAAATACGTACGTAACAACTACGACAAACAATGATAAGTTGTCCTATTTGTGGCAACCTGATCCTGATTCGAAATTCCTTGTGAAACTTTCCTAAATTCTGGTTTAATCCAGCCAAGTATCCGAAATTAGGTCTCGACAACCAGAAACAACAATATTCAACAAGAACAAGAACAACAACAACAACAAGAACAACAACAACATTAGGCACTCACCAGGGTGCAACCCGAAATCCGGTTCCGGTAAGAAATCCGATATTTATTCAACGGAATTTTCCGGTATTTTCGGTATTGGAAATTTTTTCTCATTCGAAAATTATAGAAAAATTGGCATATTGTTCGAACTTATTAATCTAAAATTGTCCAAGCGTATATTGCCAAAATTTTCAGTTTGTGGCACATTCCATAATTTATCATATGTTTCCACATACTGCATTTGTTTCAGGATAATGGCATTCTAAATGGTGTGTTTACAGCATTAAAAGCGATAAAATAGCGTTTAAAAATGAATTTTTCGGTAACAAGTATTTTTTAATTTCTGGTTCCGGTTCCGGTATTTTTGAACTTTCCGGTTCCGGTATTTTATAATTCTGGATGCACCCTGGCACTCACACTATGCTGAGTGAGAGTAAAGTCGTTATTTGCAAGTGTAACCAGTAATAACATAAAATATTCAATGTCCACGCAGGAAGTATAGCCAGTAATAACATAAAATATTCAATGGCCACGCAGTGCTCGGGGCCGAAAAGCGGGGGAGTGTTTTGGGAATGTTTTGGGAATATTTTGGAAACATTTAGACTTCTTGAATAGAAAAATAGAATGCGCGAGCAAAAATAACACAGATTGTGCAAAATAACCAACATAGATACAATATAAAGCAAACAAACGATATGTTTATAAACTAGTAAAATTGACATACATAACTCAGCAAGTGAAAAGCGGCTGGTAACGTCACACAAACTTGCTGGCATTTTGGGCAGATATCAGGTATAGATTGATCGATACGGTGTATGTAGTGCTTTAGGTCTTTGCACTATCCGAAACGTAACTGTGCCAGCGTTGTTTTAATGCCATTGCGGATAGGCAATGTATGCTTTTATGTTAGTGCGAAGTAGTTGAAAAATTGACCACTGCTGGGTCGAACCAGTGACCATTGGCTAGTTGAGTCAACGCTTTTATCAACTGAGCGATAGCGGCACTGCTTCAACTGCTTGTGCTAGACTATTGTACTGGGTTATGTACTGCGAAGCTATATACAGTACTGTACAATATGTATTATATGTGTGCTATTCGTCCGGGTATTCTGTCGCCCAATACCCGACAATTGTAATAGTTCGCTGCAAAAACATCTGTTTTAATTCTGATGGTTTTCAATCTATTTTAAACGGAAAAGTTTAGACTGGGGTGCAGTTTTAATTCTAAATCCTCTTTGCCAAAGTTTATGCTTGGATTAATTTTCGATATGTAGCGACAAAACTAAATACGTGTATGTTGTATGTTTTTAAAATTGAAAACGTAAACTACTTTACTAAATGAAATTTCAGTAATTTTAACATGTTAGAACAACAGTTAAATAGTCAAGGGTTTTGTTGGTGTTGAATTGTAGATATATATGTGGTTAAACATGCGTGCGTACGATTCTGCAATTTTGAACATAGCTACTATTGTGACGTAAACGTTTGTATAGTTTTACCAAGGGAATCCTATCTGCATTATATATGCAAATGTGGATTGCTAGAACCACGCATTTACATTTATACTTAACTATACCATCTAATGGCAGTCGACAAGACATCATCGTCTGCTGTAAAGAGGTCTCCCGTAAACGTGGATGATTCAGATGAAAAGGTTCTGTTTCCTGGCAAACCAGCGAGATGGTTCTTTTCGACAACACAACTGCGACAGACTCCTAGTATAAAAGGGGGCATTGACAGTGACAAAGAGCTTATCTACAGACAACAAGCCACTAGTTTTATTCAAGAAATCGGGCAAAAACTTCAGCTGTAAGTGTAAATTACAATATCACTGTTGCACTTGTCTGGCAAGAATTTTAGCAAGGTGAATAACTGATGATTATAACATAAAATAAGCCATGAGGCATACAAGTTTTTTTCAGCCTGCGTTAGGCATGTATGTACGTTATATACTGCAAAATCATAACTAATATTCGTGAAACGGGATCGAGAGGAACAACGTTTATGTGTGCATTGTTTACTTGAGAAATATATATGCTGTTGTTGTTTGCACGTATTCGTATTTTCACATTTGTTATCCATGTAATTATATTAGTTTTAGAACCCAACTCTGCATGAATACAGCAATCGTGTATATGCATAGATTCTATGTTTTTCATTCGTTCCAAAAGTTTCCTCGCCAGGTTAGTTATAAATGATTTAATGTGTTGTACATACATACGTTGTGCAAAATTTGCGGCAACTTATGTTCACTCTCGCGTGTTCCCGCATGAGATTTGTCACCTGAAATAAAAATTATTGATTTATATGACAAGATATTTAAAACTTTTCTTGTTTAAAAATGAAAAAAAACATATTGCCGAACATATATAGTTGGATTCGGCTTTTTCACAACCGAATCAGAACATAACCGCAACTTTTTGCTGAATTCGAATCTGAAGTTTTGTGCCAGTTGCCACCTAGCGAGCAAAGCGGTTGCACATACGTATTTTATTGAGCGACTTTGAAATATTTTCACTTTACCGTCTTTTTATGGCGTTACAATATATACGAAATTGGCTATTGTCAATTTGAATTATTAGGACGTTGCCGCCGCTGCACTTTTCTTAGCTGCAAAAGTTGAAGAGTGCCCGCGAAAGTTAGAACATGTCGTCAAAGTTGCGTACGCAATCACACACCGCGAGGATCCAACGTTGGATGCCAAATCCAATGTAGGTTATAACATATTGCAACAAACGGTTTTCAGTTGTTGAGTTTTGTACTGTTATAAGGTTGCTGTTATACGGTACGTACATTTGTGTTAAGTCGCGGGTTACTTTTGTGATTGCGTTGATCATTTAAACTAATATATGTGTAACGTATTATGCGCCGTTCACAGTACGAAATTTGGCTTGGGCACAGGAATGTCATAGGATAGGGTTAATGAGTGGCAGTTATTGATTTCGTAGCTCAAGGCTTTTTCGCAAACCACATTTTTACGATAGCACGGGCTTTTAGATATCGTGGCTCTTGTACACTTTCTGGGTAAATAGCCGCCTGTCCCCCGTTCATATGCAGACCTCCTCAGCTTTCCTGACTGAACCACTGGGATCTCGATTTTGCTTCAATAAATTTCCGCTTTATCCCCAAATATGCCACTGAGACGACGTACTTACCATCCGGTTTACTGATTTTTACGCTTAGGCCACAAAACTGTTAACCTCACCTTGATGGTTAATCAATAAACAGACCAGACACACATATATACATCTATGTGTGAAACGATTTAATTGCGCTAAGTTATTATGTGTTGCATTTGTGTAAGCGAATCTGTCGTGAATAGTGTAAACTGTACCCTAACGATTGTCACAGAGCACTTTCGGAAACGGGTTAGTTTGGATTAACGAAAAGAGTGTTAGGGTAGAGATAGCGCGTGGCAAATTTCAAATATGCGGTCGTTAACTCTTCCATATGACATTTTCTGTGTCCAAGAAAGATTTGTTATTGTTAACATCGCATTACACCGCTGTACGATGCTGAATCTTATTCTGCTGGAATGAAGTTTCATAGAAGATTAACTGGATAATTATGGATTTGTAGAATTTGGAGCCAAAGCGTCGATGCGGATTCCGGAAATCTGCGGTTTCTAAACAAGTTGACTTTGCTAGTAGAATATCTACCTACTTAGTTACTACGCATTTCAGAAATATCTGGACGAAGCGCAGAAGTTAGTGTTTTTCGAAAATGTGCTGCTGCAAACGTTAGGTGAGTACTATCTGCTTGCCAAAACTATTACATTTATGGACGAGAACCAGGGTGCGACCGGATATCCGATTCCGGTTTAATATGCGGCAAAATTCGATATCCGTATTCGGTTTCGGTACCAGATATGTACCGAATATTTACGGCTGTGATCCATAATACCATAAAACTGCTTTTGATAAGAGGACATATTTAACATGTTACTGTTATTTCCTTTTTGGGCAAGTATAGCGGCAAAGTTTTTCACTAACTGAAATAGAACGAAAATTCGAGCTAACAATTAGTTTAGTTCTGTAGATATACTTTTGCGTGACTCAGTTACTTACAACATTGCTCATATTCACAGGCTATATCCGGTTAATATACGGTTCCGGAAAAAAATTCAATATCCGACTACGGTTCTGGTATTTGGGAAACTAATGTCTTGTCATACCCTGACGGCAACTTCAACAAATTTGTACTGTGGAATGTTGACCATAGGCTTTGCTGGTTATCATGGCGTTACAAAAGATCAATACATACCGATTGTGGTGCCTATATAAATTGTCGATATTAGGTAGGATGGCCTCGTGCTATTCCAGGGGAGGAGTGGCGAAACCTCCATTACCAAACTGCCACTTAAAATTTTGCACCGGTTCAGCCCCTCTCCCAATTAAGATTTCACCCCCGGTTAACAATTTTACGTTTTTTAAATTCCCGGTTACAATTCACTATTACATGCACTAGCAATGATAATATGTGAAATTTGTATATATTTGATTTGTATTTATTATTTATGTGCATAAAGCATGTTATGCAATGATGTTTTTAACTATGCAACTGAAGCTTTATTAAAAAATTTGCAACCCCTACTCAAAAATTTGCCCCTGGTTGCGACTCAAAGAACCCGGGGTTGAAGCCCACAACTCCGTCGCTACACAGCGAATGCCCAGATATATTATTTATATGTAAAATTTTATTGTCACGTTTTGTTTATAGGATTTGATTTGACAGTAGAACATCCGCACACGCATGTTGTTAAATGCTGTCAATTGGTGAAAGGTATGTCTGAAATGAATCTATTATAACATAGGCTAGACATGGTATTTATCATTAACAAATCGGCTCACGTTATAGCTTAAGTGTGCGAATTTCCCGATAGAAATTTTGCGGTATTTTGATAAGAAATTGTTAGGTGCTTTTACAAGAGTCGTCAGTAAGTGGTGAAGGGTGAAATTTGTAACTAAAATGCTGGTTTTAGCTTCGAAGGATTTGGCTCAGGCATCGTATTTTCTGGCAACGGACAGGTGAGTTAGTTATAATTAACGCAGTATGTAATGATTGTTCTAGAGGAATTTACCTTGCGTGGTTACAAAGCCTTATATTTACTTCATCTACTGCTATGCGGTCACTTATAATGAATATGAAATATGTACGTACTCGGCTAAATGTGAAATTTTGTCACGGTGTGCTGAAATAGTCTGAAGATGTGTGTCGTTTTGTTTCTAAATTTTTCTTAGTTATGTAAGCATAACTATTTTGCCTTGTAAATTTCAGCCTGCATTTGACAACGTTCTGTTTACGATTTCGACCAACAGTCGTTGCATGCGTTGTGATTCACCTCGCGTGCAAATGGGCCAATTGGGAGGTAGTGTGCAGTCCGCTGCAGTCTACATCTGTCATCATTTCCAATCCTGGCATTTCTTTTTGGTCTCATTGCTTCGGCTCACGCTCACAGGCTTGAGTCTACGCTGTTGGGACCTAACTGCCGTAGTATAGTTAGCGGCCTGCCTGTCCTGTTTCGAAAATCGTTTCTGAGGCTGTAAAATTCAGAGTTCAATAACTCTCTTCTCAGAAATGATATATCGAAATTTGATGGTACGGTATGCTGACACCGCTATCTTTTTTCGGTTTAGCGGTTGCACCCATTGCCACTTTTTCAAGTTACGGACAATGTGTTCACTGATTCTCACATGCACATTGTGCGCGCGAATTGTGATAAACCTATGTAGTTGTCCGCTATCGGCTATATACTGTGCGATTCCTGCTTTTCCAGTTATCATTTGCGTTTGTGTTCAGTAGGTTGTTTTTATCAAGTGAAAATAACGTATGGATCACCACGTTAGTGGGATGTAAACGTAAAATTTATTTGTTTTCTGAGTTTTGTTTGTTTACGTTCGCCTGACTAATTTCAGATTTGAAGTTCATCTAATTAAGAATACATGGCTCTAGGTTCCGATGTTTTGAACCAAAATAATTTATTTTAAAGGGGGTAAAACAAGAGTAGCCAGGGTGCGAGAAATGGCAATGTTGGTTATTGAAGTGCACCAAAGAGTAGTTTTCGAACCACTTTGTGCTGTGTATCATACCCTGGTTTATTGGGGTTAACGTTGTTCCCATTTTTCGACATTTGTTTCTCTCATGCACTAAGAGCCGTAACGCTATGTAGTGAATTTATTTCGTAAATCTATGTAGTGAATGTAGTTGAATAGAGCGAGGAGCGTTCGGTTAGTAAGCATAAGTTGTTTTTATGTCGTTTATTACGATGAAGCAGGGCCCATGTTCTCATGTTTGTAGCATCTACATCTATAATCAGTGACTGATAGTGTTTGTTGCTTTTTTATCAACGAACCACGAGATTCGAAGTTTGACACCTTTTTTACATTTGATATGTCATACTTTTACATATGTTTTGAGTTTGTGGCTGGTGCAGATCGCTTGTTTAACAAAGTTCTATCTGGTGATAGGTCATATAAACAGTTGAGAATGTGTCTTCAGATATACAGGCAGGATAGCCCGATTGTGGCCGTGCTGTTTCGTAGAGGGGCTGGTGTATTCATGCTGCGCTGGCTGTGAGAATCTTGGTGAATACATAGTCCGTTATGGCATGGGTTTCTTGAGCTAGGATACTTCATGGTTCCTGCCATATGAAACATCTGTACACATTTACAATCCGATTGGCTCGGTTTAATGCGTAATTTTCTACACCGATCGTCAGTAGATTGGTTTATTAGGTGGGCGTAGGTGAGTTTGTATCATGAGAAAATAGCGTCTTTAAACTATTGGGTTTAATAATTGTGAAGTTTGAGTACTATTAAATACAGCTCTTGAAGCATTTAGTATCATTATCGTTATTGGATATTTTTATACGGATATTAACCGGTACAGTTCTGATATCCGGTTAGCTGGATAATTTTTGTTATCAATCATCAAAACCGGTATTATCCTAGTGTCGTATTATTATCTCTATAATATTCATCGACTTAAATGCAAAGGAATTTGCAGTTTTGTTGTGCTTTAATGTGCACCCTGCATTTCACAAGTTTGTGTGAAAAACAAACTGGTAGTTCCACCTTTAAAGCACCGGATATCCCGTTAGTTTGTGTCCGCTGTCCATCACTAGTTGTAATATAGTGGATTTTGAAGACGTACAATGCATCGTTTGCGTAAAAGGCTTGAACATTCGCTTTTTCTCATTTCACCGCAGTGTATTTGTTGTGTGATGCTATAATGTTTGACAGATGATATTCTTTTGTTGTAAAAGAAAAGTGTTAATTTTGCTGACAATATAAAAATATTTTAGTGTTTTTAGACGTTGAGGAATTTACGATTTTCAAAATAACCACTAAACTTCAACGATTTTAATATTTTTACGTGTTTTAGTTAAGCTTGTAATTCACTTGTGGTTCTAGATACCGGAGTCACACGAAGGCAAACCGTGGTTCTATTACATTGATCCTGAGATTACAGTCGATATTCTAGATGGTAAGTTTGGCCCATGTACTCAACCAGGTACATTTTTAACCTTCCCAGTATCTATTCCCACCCCATCAGTCCACCTGTCTCCCAGCCCACCTGTCTCCCAGTCTACCCGTTTCTCAGTGGGCTGGCCTCTATACTTGACATGGGTCGTTATTTTACAAAGCCGTTGTGCGATTTTGAACTGGACGTTACTGCCGCAGTTTTTGCAAACATTTGACGGACTATTTCTAGTCGCGACATATTACTATGTATTTTATTTATTTGTCGTGTACCCCCAGATCATTGCAATACCAATAAACTATTATGAAGATGTTTGGTTCTTAGCAAATGTCAGTATCAACATGCGACTTATAATGATCTTGAGTTTATTCAGTCAAAACTGATCCGTTTTATTATTTTCAGAAAATGCGACCAAGTTTGTTAAAGTACTCGAAAAGGCGCCTCAAAAACTTAGGATTAAACGGGTAAATCTAATACAATTTTATTGAACATTGATATACTGTTAGTTGTGGTTATAAATATATAAACTGGAGTTTGTAGCTAAACATTAGTGAGAGATATTTTGCAAAGCGGAACTGGATTATACCGGAATCGGAATAGCAAATTTATACCGGAATCGGAACTACAAATTTTGTGACTATACGGATAATTCGTATTAACAAGTATAATATAAATTTAGGGTATCTGTTCGCCGGCAACAATTCTCAAAAACGTCGGTTGAACAAATCGGCAATCATTTATGGCCCTATAAAACAAACTACAATCAATTATAGATAAGTTAGCTCATCGAAAACAATTTAATAGATAAATGATGCAGAATTATTATACAACATATCACAATAAGAAGGCCTAAAATTAGAGATTATTTCTTAATAGTGCCTTTCGCACTGCACACTTTGCAATATCATGGCAGTTTGTGCTACTACAGACAGTTTTATATTTAGGCTGGAGAGTTATCATCGCAGGAACGTCAACCAAGTCATGCACATCAACGCCATGCCGGGCATAGCGGTGACCAACGTGGAGCAGCCGTGACTAGCAGCCAGTTTGGGAGTAAAGAGTCCAGTGCGACTCTGTCAGCTGGTTCACATCGAGACGCAACAAAGAGTGCTGGTACAAGCGCAGCCGGTTCAGTTGCAACTTCGAGTGTTTCCCATGATAAGACGGTAGCAGGACCATCGAACAGAGCGCCACATCCGAGACCGGTACCTGGTAGTATGGCTGCAGAATCTGGTAATCCTTGCGCTGCGCAAAAAATATTGCTGACTAACAGTGGGTCGCCTGGCTCTAAAGGATCTTCGCAACACGTGCATCACCAACAACAACAGCAACAGCCATCGGCGAGCTTATTAGCGAAAATTAAGTCTGAACCGAATTTTCAACATCTCGTTGGTATTAGCGGAGCCCAGCGGCAAAAATTAGCAGCCGCAGCTAGCACTAGCAGTAGTGGTGCACACGCTGCGCACTTTCAGAATCATGGAAGTGAAACTGGTCCTTCTGCGAACTCGCCGATAGCACAGCAGGTTATGACCAATTCACGGTCAAACAATAAAGGCAACAATATATTTATTTCGGCGTCGAAACATTCAGAGTCGAAAATTAGCAGCAGTGGCAGGGTGGCAGCGACTACAAGTGACGGTAACAGAACTGTTGAGAGCGATGTTAAACCAACTGTTATTGGCGTAGTTCGTGTTGGCAAAAAAGAACCTCTCGACGAGCTAAGGACACCAGCACGAGGTTGTGAAGATGTGCAAAAACCCTTGTCGCCTAATTTGCCTCCGCCACCCGTACCCCCAATTCTTGGCGTCAAAAATGAACCAGGATCAGTAGTTAGTACAGCAACAACCACAGCTGCAACAGTAAACAGTGTGCACGCGACAAGTTCTACGGATGGAACAGTTGCTGTAAAGTTTGCGCTCAAGTCACCGACGCCTACCACTGTGTTGAACTTAGAACGCTACAAAGAGCGCCGCGGCAAAGAACTGTTGCTCTCAAAAGTAAGCTGGCTTTATTGCTGGTCAATGTTAAAAGGTTACAATTGAGGCTATTGACATTTTAGAGTTATGGTTGGCCTTGATATCCACCTTAGTTTTGTGGTTAATAGATTGGTTGAATTAAGCTTAGATTATGTTGCGCGCGTTTCGTTTTTGTGTTAATTATAAGACTTAGTCATAGGTTTTTCCCTAAGGCAATATTCATCAAAATTGTCGGCTACATTAAATAAACAGACTTGAGATACTAATTTACTTTGCATATAATTAAACGTCAGATGCTCGCGCACTTGAAAACTCAATAATGTAGTGTTCAAACGACACTGTAAAATTGTAATATAGCAATATTAACATACCGATATCGAAATTGTGATTTTACCGATATATCTGTGCATCATTCGATCAATGTGTTGACTTTCTTATTGGCCGGACACTACCGTATGTTGCTTTTATAGGCTATCGATCAAACGGATTCGGCGCCTCGAAAAAGCTTTATTCCGGATATTTCAGTCGCGGAATGGTGGAATCCTAACACAGAGGCTGACAACCAGTCTAGCGATGCAAAGCAGAAGAAATGTAAGTCGCGTCTTACTAAAAACCTGGGAGTTTCAGAATTTAACGACCATTAGGTGGGCTGGTGTTTCCAAGGCTTTGTGTGTGCGGGGGAGCGTAATGTGGGAGTCATATAATAGTATCATAAAAATCCTGCTTTGTGCCTTCGCTTGTTGCGCATCTCAGCACTCTTTGAAGGTAAAATTTTTTATTGCTGTGTTTTAGCTGCGAAATGTTGCTATACAATATTATATTTACGTAGTTTTTTTATTGAATTTAAGCTAGTGGTACAAGTGGATTGGCAACGACCGCGAACGTACGACCTGATAAGCGACGTGTGGATGGTAGCGGTCCCCCGGGTACAAGTTCATCAAGCACGTCATCGTTGTCTGACGGACAAATCATTGGCAGTCCAACGCCAGTTGGCATGGCAAATAGTAGCGGCGGCGGTCTAATGGCTGGACCACCGGTCGCTAAAATGCCGCGGATCGCCAGCAGCAGTGATACAAAGCTGCAGTTGCCAGTAAAACCCGATGTTGTTCTCGACGGCACGGTTAGTTTTGGCCCGAGTGGTTCGCGTGTGAGTCCTCGTGGAGACAACGTGGCTGACCAGCTAACGGACGCCGCTAATTCTGTACGTGACAGTTCAAGTTCCAGTCATAGACATCAGCGCCATAAAGAACACCGAAAGGCATCATCACATCGTCACAAGAGTCACCACCATCAGAGGACGTTTCCGGAAGCTCTATCAGGAGATAACTCAACACGGTCGATTGAATCTTACGTACCAGCAACCAGTGACATTGTTGCATCGACATCAGGTGCAACAGGTAGTGACAATGATAATCAGGTGAATGACGATGTAAAGGGGTCATCTCGAGAAGTTGGCCGTCATTTATCGTCCTCCAAGCACCATAGGCATCATCGTATCGAACGTACCAGTAGCGGTCACTTTCATAGAAACCATCACAAGGCTGTTAGGCACAAGGATGCAGCCGAAAATAATTCGGTAAGCTATGAAGTTAGTAATCGTTCGAAGGAACATCATTATTCTCAACAGCAGACGCAACAAGTACGTCATCAATTGGTAGATACTTCGCTGCCACCGCCACCGGTTCCAGTTATTAGCGGTGGTCGACAGACTCAACAACAACAGCTGGTTGTAAACGGCGATGTTGGGCCAGTAATGATTGTTAAATCACAGCCAACAGGAACTGAAAAAGGCAACACAGAGGACGGGACAGCAACAAGCTCCACAGCAGATGAATCAGTGCTGTTGTCTCATTATGGAACACCTGCGGTTTCCGGTATCCAACAGCTACCACAACGCCATCAACAAATGATTTCATCGCATAGGCAGCTGCAAACCGTTTGCGCTGGCCCAGAGTCTAGTAAAAATCGATCGCGGTCACATCATTGGACCCCGGAAGAAGCAACATCAAACCCGATTGGCGAAAACCGTTTTGGTAACCGGTTAGATAAGCACCAAAACCAGCAACGCCGGCAGCATCAACAAAAGTTTCATCGCGGGGAGCCAAAACATCACTCTCGGCATGTCTTGGGAAAGGCGACTGGAATGTCTAGTGAACACGTTTCATCGCCATCGACCAGTAATGAAGCAACCGCTACGATTTGTAGAGCAGAAGCTAACCAGATTGTGAGCGGTGATCGCAGAACATACGATTCACATGCTGACAAGAGCAAATCCGGTGAAAGTCGCGCAATGAATCATGCGAATACGTTAATGGACCGTAGCGGGCATCCGGACGCCATTAACCGTAAAATCGGTAGCAGCAGCTACGATGACGGTGTGGCTGGGTATATGAGTCCTGGAGAAATTTTATCCCCAGGGCGACATGGGAGCATTGGCTCGCCAAAGTTGAACGATGGAAGGCACATAATCGATCAATACCACAAACCGTCAGCGCAACGATGTCATTCTAGCGAAGTCATGAAGCCGTCAAATCATACCGTTTCGTCTAGTTCTGCTGTTGCAACTGGAAAGACGCCAAATTGTACATCTTCATCACCGTCATTACAAAAGTCAATGGCGTCTTGTCTTCCGCCTATTATTTCGTCTGGTAGCCCTGGTACTACTGGATTACCATCAGATGCGTTTTATCATCGCGGGACCTCTCTGGTAATTCCATCAAACAGCGCTGTGGGCAGCCAGAATCTTATAGGACGACCATTAACTGATCGCAGACAACAGTTGCTAGACAGCCGTATGCTTGGGCCGAATTGTGTAAGGCCTGCTGCAAACGGTAGTGTAGTTGTCCAAGAGCATTTATCATCACATCATTCTCAGGATACACATTGTGTGGACAATCACGGCTCTCATGTAAAAGTGAAAAAGTCAACCAGGTGATGATACTTGATGGCTTTCTCAGACTGCGATAGTTTCATTCAGCTTTGGATTAAGCATTTGTTCTAATGAATGTGTATCTTTAAAGACACTTGTGTACATCATGCCACGATAAAATTTATATTTTAGAAAATGGTGCTCGACAAATTTTAGTGCCGGTATGCGGTTTGCTTCGCTGTTATCAGCGACAGTCACACTGTAGGTAACATGTGATTAGTTTCTTTCTCGGAGGTGGCGGCCAACACCTGCAATGTTTATTCACTCTCTTAGAATAAAACAATTTGAAATAGGCTGTAAGCGTTAATTTCTGATACAGTCCGTTCAGGAAAACTATTAATACTAAACATTTTAGTAGTGTGGCGAAATATCAGCAGTCAAAGAATTACTTATTTTGTTATATGCTACGAAATCATTCTGCCCGAGCGATTTTTCCTTCGATATCAAGCAGCTCAAAGTGTTTTAAGGCATAGATAGGCACCAAATATTCAAATATGAAAAATATCCGGATATGTATTCGGATATCTGTATATACGAATACTGGATATCCGAAATGTCTGCGCAACGAAATTTTTACAATAAATTTGGATTTTTTACCGATACAGAACCTTCAGTTATGAACTAAATTTTTAGTAAAAGCCTCGAAAATTCAATATTCAGTGCCAAAATATGCATTAGGTTTCGAAATCAAACTGTTACAAATCTGACTTATCCGTTACAAAGTAGAAGCCTAGGTTTAGGCTGAAATATAGTTAAGCGTATTCCTAATCCTAGGTTGAAGCTCAGAGGCTCGAAGCTGTCCTACTGTCCTAACCAACACAGCGAAACATAGGTTCAAAGCTATGAAAAATATCCGATGACTATCACTATCCAAGACAAAACTGTGTACATGTTTACTAGAATATTTTTGGTTCGTATGTTTTTGTTTTTCATTATCAACTGCCAGTTTTAATACGTATGTTTATATATTAGCGTTCAACCGATATATCCATAAAATCAGGGTACCGATACTTTTGATCGCACAGTGGTACCGATACTTGAAATATATTTTCAGATTAATTGAGTTGACATAGCTCAGATGCAGGCTAGATAGAGCAGCTACAGGAATACCGTCCTTTATGTTTTTGCATTCACTGGCATAGACATGGGGAAGGCGTAAAATGTCGCAAAAACGAAATGAAATTTGCACACAGACCGCAAAAACAAGGGCATGGACGTAAATGTTAGGGAGCAAAACTACTTAAACCCCAATAATTTGGCTCAAACCTTTTCTACTGTAATCATTTTTGTGATATTTTACGTTCGCCAAGCAGTAAAGGTGTGTCTTGTTTGCTTCTCACTCGCTTCGCTCACAACGTTTCGCTGTTCATGTTTATGAACGTTGTCTGCTCTCCTACTGATTCAAAGGATGACATGTGTGGCAGGGTAAAATATCCGTATCAGCCTAAAACTAGAATAGTGTAGCGAGATTTAGTTGAATACTTTTGCTTGTCCACTTTTCCTGAGCTCTGGTTATGATAATTTTAAGTCACAAAGCGAATTTTCGGTTTAGAAAAAATTTTGTTACAAAACTGAATGAACTATTGCTGAGGTTGCTAGAAAGTGTATAATACGCATGTTTCGCATTGCCAGTTATGAGAATTGTGTTAAAGTCCATACCGTATTGAGTAAATTTGCCGTATTTTATTTACTCAACCAAGGTACAACCGGAGGTTTGCCTTTGGCTCAAACAAAAATCTACCTGCTCCGATAGATTTTCTACCGCTGGTTCCTTCAATTTGGCAGTAAAATTTTTCATGTATAGTTTTTACAGAAGTTGTATTGTTCGGTGTCTGCTTTTAACTCGTGGTACAACTTTCAATTTAGTTACGGGAAATATCTGAAAATTGCTAGGCAACACTGTAGATATTTGACAAAATTTAGCAACTCAAAAATTTTAACTGTGTACTACTTACATTGTTTTACTTGACCTCCGGCTCCAGTATTTTTTGCCTCTGGTTGTGCTCGGCTTAATGGAGTCGCAGAATGCCAAATCTGCAATTACTTATCTTGTTAATTTGTTTAGTTTTACGCTAATTTTCTGCGATATTCCGGGAATTTTTTTGAAAATTGTAAAAACGCAACGCGCTAAAAAGATAAATTTTTCGAAATTATGCAAAAAAGTTTACGATCGAAATTGCAGAAATCTCCGGCAAAACTTCTACCGGAGCCGGAAGTAGACCTCCGGATGTACCCTGGTACATACGTTATTCGTATATGGTTCGGCTCGGAAAACGAGGAAAATGGAAAATTCAAGCCTAGGTACTATAGCGACCCGAGTAAGAGGAGGGACTGATATATTTGGCCTCTCCAGAGGGTATCCCCCTTGTTATTCGGTTACGGACAGTTATTTGTTTCTAACACACGCCCCACCGCCCTTCATTACTGATATATATCCGGTACTACAATTATCTGAAACGTTTATTTGTCTTGTGTCAATAGCTTGAGCGATAATACAAGGTTATACTAGGAATGTACTTTCAAAATTTACGTACACTATAAAGTTTCGAACTCAAATTGTTTGGTCCTGGAGTCATTAGGTGCTACAATTAGGGTTAATTGACATTTACGGACTCTAATTAGGGCTTAGGGACTACCCGCTTACGGACTCTTATTAGAAATACAGATTCGGGTCAATACAGTATATGATTTCTTTTGGTTGGTAGGGGAAGGGGATAGGTGAAAAATTTTAACACCTGGATTTTCCCTTGGTAGGGGATATCTGAGAGGCATAGGTTCTGCTTGAAAAAGTGGAAAATTCAAAACGCATAGGTTTTCACTCCCCTGCAAAATTATGCTTGTGATTGTCTCTACCAAACTAGCGGAATTCCTAGCCGTCATACAGGAGTGGCCACGCTTCAGATTTTCCGTTCCCAAACCGTGAAAATTTATGAGAAATTCTTGTCGTTTGAATTCCGGCAATTTTGTAGTTTTTAGTTGCCACTGCGCAAATGTGGAGGGGGTAATTTTTTCACTTGTAACATAAAATGTTATTCTGTTTTATGCTGGCTGTGATTGTATCTGTATCATACTGCTCTTAACGCAATATATGGTCATGTGTGCGTTATGAGCGATTAAGTTCCAGGAAACAATCTCCTTTTAAGCACACTGTTTAAACAGCAATTGTTGTCGGGCGCTTCTTTGGAAGCGGTGCAGTATTAATTGAATCGCCGGTACAGGGTCAACCAACGCTGCGATGTCGAGGTTCACATAAGAACGTAAGCAATTGATGGCCGAAACTCTAACACATCACACTTTAGTGGCTGTTCCTTAGAATGGTATAAGACAATCAAACCTGTAAAGAAGTTCGTGGTTTTGCTAGATATAGGCCCTTAAATCACAACTCCGAGTTTGTTCTATCACGATGTTAGGCTTATCGCTCCTATTTAGTGGGGCGGCTGGTAAATGTTTATTGCGCCACCTGAGTACCAATATGACACCAAATATTATACAAGTAAGACACAGATAGGATGTCTTAATTGTAGCCTGATCCGAAATCCCTGTGAACTGTGCCTAAATCCTTTTAATCCAGCCACTGGCTCACAAATACCAATGTTTTCCAAGTCCCCAGAAAATCATGCAATCCTAACCCCGTTAGAATTACACTACAAAATTCCCCAAGGCCAAAGCCGTGTGTGGAAAAAACTTTCACCTGTGTTGACCTAGACATACGTATCCATGTGACAGAGTTCCAGAGGAATCCCGCTTCCGAATGAGTGATATGCCGATGCCCATTTTTAATTTCAAGTACCTAAGAATTGATCCGTAAACAAAAATTTGAACTGAGTATTTCGATTTGTAATATTTTAGTTTGGTCCGTTTTTTGTAGCAACTTTTCAAATACATTTTTGCTATAATTAAAACTGAATTTTAGTACATCTATTTACAGATACAGATTATACTTACTATCTTGAAATACTTCAGGAATCTCCTTATCCAAATCAACTTCGAAAACTTCATTGTTTGCCTTTTTTTGCTTTATTGAGCAAAACCTGTTGTGATTCGAGGTTTTTGATTTGAATTTCCAAAAATTTTTGTTGACGGCAGTATTCGTCCGCTTGAGCGCGGAGTTGTTGGTCACTTCTTCCAACGTTTTTAGTGAATAATTAGGATCGCCAGCCGTATCCATTATGATAAATACTTTATGAGCCTGAAAAATTTTTTTAGTATATAAATATTATAACGTAATTGAAGGAGAAGCCCTTTAGCCGCCAGCCGGGGAACACGTAAGGGATTTATTAGACGCGTCCCGCAGATTACTCGAAATTTATATATGAAATTAATCGAAAAACTAGCGGGATCCCGTGGACGTAGGCTTATGGTTCCCCAGTTCAAAATGTAGATAAATTGTCAATTTGAATCTTTTAGCCAACTGACTCTCTAATTAAAGTGTTAGCTTTAGAATAACTATTGTGTGGGAAATAGTTAAATAAAATTAAGCGTTCTTAACCTTTATGTAAATGAATATTGAGGTTTTTTGAGATATTACCGTCAGACATTAAATATAAAACAGATTTTTTTAAAAATTTTTTAAGATAAATTGTAATAAAAGTTTTATTAAACTGAATTTGAATGAAGTAGTAAAATTAGAAAAACACTTATGTGGGAAATATTTTATATAGAATTTTTATTAAAATTTTACCATATTTGAATTTATCGTGAAAAGCCCTTGTGTGGGAAATATTTTAGCAAAGATTCAAATAAAAATATTATGTTACGGTATAAAAAGTCAACAATTAACCAGCAGCAAGTGTATCGGCCGCCGGCGAAACCTGGGCAAAATTTAAATTTTTTCGTTATCTCCCTGGTATATATTATGAAATTTTAGTGAGATACGCTTCAGAAAGCTTACATAGCATTAAATTTTTTAACGATTACAAAAGGGAAAATTGTATTTTTTGACGGCCACATAATTAAGTTAAATAAAAGCAAACTAGGTCTGTAACTTGTAAGAAATTCTACATATTTTAAAAATATCTGCTCACACCTTCATACGCTATTCAGGCCAATAAATTTATTATAAGGCAAAATATGCTGTTCACTCATTTGTACCCCATTTAGATGTTATGATATTAGAAAATGTCATATGAGTTACAAGTAGAGGATATTCTACGTCTGACGGTATAAGTAACCTTAATTTTTAAACCAGTCGTAGTGGGACTACATTTATTGAGCGAAGCTCGAACACACGTAAGCAATTAAGGTAATATGTAAATTAGCTATTAGCTAACTATTAATTTATCGGTTTTGGAGGTTTGTAAGCAATTTCCCCAGATTCCTCGCACCCAAAAACCGTTCAGCCACCCTAATAATTATTGGAATAATTTAAAAAGTCCGAATTTTGTCTCGTCAATTAAGCAAATATGCAAATAATCTATTAGCTAACTATTCGATAATCGCTTTTAAAGGTTTGTAGGCAATTTATTCAGATTTCTCGCATCCGAAAACCAAATTAGCTATTAGCTAACTATTCAATTATCGGTTTTAGATGTTTGTAAACAATTTATTCCTCGCACCTAAAAACCCTTTAGTGCTGAAATTATCTTGCTTTTAGCCTTAATACTTAGTGAAATATTGTAAACAGTCGTAATTTAGGCTTATAAACTATGCTAATATGCAAATTATCTATTAGCTAACTACTCAATTATTGGTTTTAGACGTTTGTAAACAATTTATTTAGATTCCTCACACCTGAAACCCTTGAGTGCTGAATTTATATTGCTTTTAACCTTAATAATTAGTGAAATATTGTAAAAAGTCCTAATTTAGGCTTATAAACTATGCTAATATGCAAATTATCTATTAGCTAACTGCTCAATTATCCGTTTTGGAGATTTGTAAACAGTCTACGCAGATTCGTCGCACCCAAAAACCCTTTAATGCTAAAATTAGATGGCTTCTAACTGTAATAATTAGTGAAATATTGTGGAAAGTCCTAATTTAGGCTTAATTAATTATGCAAATTAGCCCGTAGCTAATAAACGGCTTAAAATTTTCAAACCCCAATGCGAGGTTAACACCCCAGGATAATTGGCTTTCAAACAAAAAAGTTTATCAAAATCGGTTCGGCCGTTCCTGAGATTCTTTTCGGACGGACAGACGGACACACGGACATCCACCTTTCGACCCCCTAGTACAAAACATAAAACGCTTTGCGATACTCCGAGCTTCGCTCGGAGTTTCGCTTCGCTCAATAACTTATTTTTGAACATTTTTAAGCATCCTCGGTAATGCCGAAACGGAATTTTGAAGTCTTTTATATAATTAAGCATGAATGAGTGTAACATATTATTAAAATAAATGATAAGGTTAAAACAGTTAGAACCTAAACAAAATATCCAAACATAAATATAGCTAGGATAAAATAATATAGCGTTTGGATTCGGTAGCGCAATCTTTTAGTATAACAAGGAAATTATTAACCGTATGGTGCAGAATATAGCACTTAAATTAGCTTTTGACGTTGTAATATCGTAATCACTATCGATATTATCCCATATTAGTTTGGCTGTCAAAAAAGGACAATTGAGAAACGTTACTTAATAAAGTTTCATTTTCTGATATGCTATCATTTACTTTATTTTGTTCATGTACTTGTCGTCGATTTTTCCCTTTATGACCATCTTTTTTATAACTGTTTGCAATATCATCTTCTGTCGTCACCTGCTCTTGATTATAATCGTAATTATAATTATTATTAAAGTTATATTCGTCAGTAACGTTGTTAGAAGCTGGCACATTTTTACGTTTTAGTGGGTTAGGTACAAATTTTGGAACAAAACGGCTTAACACTGTCGGAAAGTTGTTAATTTTATAACGTATTTTTTCAAATTCCAGTTCGCTAGAATGGGGTATAACTTTTGTTACAAAGCCATTATTGTATAAAATAGATTTACATTTATGTAAATAAGCAATTTCGTAATAATTTAATGGTTCGTGGTGCAAGTCTACTCTAATAGGTTTCATATTATTATTTTTATGTTCGATATTAATCTCTTTCAAGAATTTGCCGTTTTTTAAAATAAGTTTTGCTAGCTGTAAATGTACCAAACTAATTATGACAGGTTTAGGACTAAACTTTGACCTTGAGATTCTGTGTACGTCGTTAACCATCCATGCCTTCATTGAATCAGCCCCTATTTGCACCAATACTCGATCCAATATATCAAAAACTGCATTCTGCAGTGATGTATTATCCTCTGGGGTATCATTTGAACGTTGTTCCTGAAGAAATATCTACGTTTGTTACAGAAATATTAAATTCTTGGTTTAGAAGGAAGGATTATATCAATAAAGAGAATTTTAAATTTCTATGCTAGTCTCTCTAGTTTTTTTAATTTTTCTAGAGGAACTGTCGATATTAGAACGATTCCATTATGGGAATCTCTTAAAGTCGTGATCCCGTAGACTGGGCGGGTTTCTCCAGAAAATAAATACAATGAATATGACAAATGATAAAAATTATTCAATGAGGCAGTTTAAAATTCAAAAGAACCAGCAAACTGGCGGCATATAACCGAAATGAATCGGTGGCGAATAACAACCAAAGGGTTGTGGCAACAAAGGGTTGTGGCAAATAATACTACTAGTAAATTCAATTTTATTTTTACCTGAATAAGAATTAAATTTAGATTATAATTATCTCCAGATTATATATCACCAAATTCCTTGAACGTGAATATTCCGCTTCGTTATGTGCAAAGGTTTCTAAATCGTCAATTCGTTTATGAATCGCAGCCAAATGTTGATGAACTGTTGATGATTTGGATGTATTCGAATTTGAAGTAGTTTGCCAGTGATTAACAGCGTTCTTGTATCCATGTGGATGTTTTTGCATCGCGGATGAAGTTGTGTGGTGAGTCAATTTGCGTATTTATCTATAAATATTTTTCATTAAACCATTTTGAGAGTTTGAACTTCTTTATACTGCTGATTAATAATTTTTTAAGATATTCACGTAAAAGGAGTTTATTAAAGAGCGATCGATAGCATATATCAAACTCAGTCAGCGTGCTACAAACGTTACTGTATCTAAGCAATTGACTTGAAACCTGGTTGTTTTTTTGGTGTGCACCAAAGTTAATGCGTGGTTGTTTTGTCTGAGTTTATAAATTTCTAGCGTGAGTAGACCTGAAGTTCTTCGCATATGCTGCATATCGTATTGCGCCACGTGTTTAACAAAATCGCAAGTCAAATTTTATATTACCCTATGGAGCAATCTATATTTCGATAGAAGTAAGGAAAACGGGACGTTATAAGGTTTCACCGGAATATTTTAGTCTAAATTAATTGCCCGAGTTTTATAACTTGTTCAATAATTTGATGTGCATTTCTTGTTTAAAGTAATTTTTTAGGTTCTCGTCCCCTCAATTAGTGGTAGCAGTGTTCGCGGTGCCCGTGATATTTTACTCAGCAAAATGTCAGATAGAGAGCAGAACAATGATTGCACAAAAATATTTTATGATTGTTGGTATTTGTAACGATATGCAGGAATGCGTGAAATATGCACAATTTGTGAATTTATAAAATCTGGAAGCTTGCAAATTATTGATTTGCGCAAGTTGCTGTCTGTAGCGTTTGTTTATTAGAAAAACACAGGATGCAATTATTTAGCCTGAAGGATTTGATATTCAAAAATCCGATTGAACTTGCGAGTAGTATAAAAATGGGGGTTCTGGCCCAAAACGCAAGAGTTGGAACTGCGCCAACTGTTGCCAACAGTTTGAAGTAAAACCTTAAAGGCTACAGTTTTAACTACGCCAACCGTTGTTAATAGTTTGGATTGTAGCCTAAAAGGCACCAGTTGTATATGTGCTAACTGTTGCCAACAATTCAGAATTTAGCTTATTTATGTTTTAACTCTTACTAATATCCTGGTGGTAAAATAGCCAACCAATTACAGTAAAACAAAAATTTTCAAATGGTGTTGTTTGATTGTTTACAATCCAGCTGTTCGAGGGTATATAACCGACTATTAGACAATATAACTGAATCATTGTGCCTGAAATTATGTCTGCGCGTACATCTTTAGTTTTTATGCTTTAAATATTACACATATAACTACATTTCACACAATGCATACGTTCTCGGTGGTTGTTTGCAATTATAAGTGTAGTTTGATCACTGCATTTATTCGAACAGACATGTTAGTGTTTCAAACAAATTATTGAGTTTTTGCCCTAGCTTTTGAACCGCTTCAGGCGCTTCCAACCCTGATTGCATCTGTTGGACTGCAAAGTCAATTTCAGCATGAACAGCAATAAAAAAGTCAGCTAATATGCAAATATTTTGCGTTTCGAACTTGTGCATCTGACAATCATCGTAGTTTTTCACGATTGAACTAATATTATCGGGATTTTCAAAGTTTTGTGCACAATCGTAAACCGATCGATACAAATTGCATACAGCTTGGTAGTAAGTTATTGTGCTGGAGCAAAAAAGGTTGAACAGGCGGTAAATAGCCGGAACTCTGCTTAGGATTTGCACAGGGTCCACGCGTCGCAATTCTTCATTATTCTTCAAGTGTTCGGTTAAAATTCTTGATGAATCTCGAAGATAAATCACTGCACTACATAGCATTTGCGCCACACGATAATAAGTATTAGTGTCCAAGAGCTGCAGTCTACGCAATAGGCATGATTTTGGGACGTGATACAATAACTGTCTGGTTTTTTCCGGGGTTAATGCAGACAAACAATCCTTGAGGCGTTTGCATGTATCATATAATTCATTAATTGACGTACTATCAGACGATTTCAGTTGTTCCATTTGAATTTTAAGCTGCTGCACTGCATTATCACATAATTTTAACTCAGTTTCGGTGCGCTGACGGTGTTTATCCGTGCCTTGTCATTCTAAAACAGATAACAAGCTTCAAAATTTTAAGCATATTGCGTTTAAAACTGTTACTTTTCTAGTGCAAAACATTAAAAAAACTCTAGTTGATGCTTAATTTCTTCACCATAGCGTTACTTTTGCAAAACGCTTTATGTAAACCACACCTAGTAGTTACCTTTTTGCTTGTGTCGTGAAAACATCAAGTTTGTGGCAACACTTTCAAAGCTTCCAAGAATTACGAAGGTGTCGTGTGTTTTAGTTCTTTTGCTTGGCACACATTTTTTGCAATCATATGGGCAACTCAAGTGTTTAATTTTCGTTAGAAACTTTTGCGCTTCTCTAGTACCAATTTCTCTTGTTGCAACAGGAAATCCTATTTTCAGCGGAATCGTTGTTTCAAAACTGTAATAAGGTTCTGAGGGAAGTGATTGTTCGTCCAGTAGGTTTCGTGCTTTGTCATACCGCGTTTTTATTCCACGTTTTTTTAAATTTAACTCATTATCGTACAACATAACGAGCGAATCACACACGTAGAACGTAAATAACGCGAGCAACAAAGGTTTGCGTTGCGACAATGGTAATGTCGACCAAAAACCAACAGGATAAAGTAGGATATGAAATATTAAATATTCAATTCGAACTAGAATTTTATTTTGAATCTCTGGATCCCGTGTAGCGAAATTGTTTACAGTTTTTTCCAACAGTGATTGCGCTGGTTTAGACGACTTTCCTAATGTCAATTGTATGAGGTTTAAATAATAACGTTTGTTTTTGCTATATGATGTTTGTTTGGTTCTAGCCATCAACAGTAATAGTATCTAAGTGTACGATTTGATTTTTACGAAACTGAAAGGTTATATTTATTCGTACAACAGAACAAACGGAACACCATGTCTCAAAACTCTAGCGGGTAAGTGTTGAAATTAATTTTTCACAAGTGCAATTATTAAAAATGTTTCTGCTCTTGGCAATTGTTGATGCTAGGCGATTGCTTTAAACTTTTGGTTTGAAAGTTCTATAGATTTCGATACCATTTTCTGCAAATTACATCGTGGCCAACAGTTGAATGAGAGTTTTTGCTAGCAAATAGCATTTCAATATTGCAACTGGGTGTATAAAATAAATCGTTTGCATCAGTTCCCAGATATTCAAGTGGGGGAAATAATTGATGAAACTTTGTTGAGATATTAAAGAAAATAAAATTTTAAATCGGTTTTGCACAGCACACAAGAACAAGGTTTGAAAAATGAAAATATACTAACGCACACACACATTGCTGAAAAGAATGAATGGTTCATATGTAAAAAAATTTGAGCGAGAAATTGTGTATGTGCATGTTGATGGCTCAATGTAATGGAAAACGCTGTAGTGTGCAGAACATTGCTAGCATGAGTTGGATTGCACCCAAGTGTTGACAACAGTTGTTGTGTTGCAAAACTGTTGGAATTAGCTAAGCAGTTGTGCAAAATGTGAAGATTTTAACAACGGAGCCGAGATATTTTCACATTTCAAAGTTTCGCGAAGTTTGTGAAATAACTGTTGGCATAAGTTGGTTTAAACCTCCAACTGTTGGCAACACAACGGATGATGCAAAGTGTACAATGGCTATGAAAAATTAACTGCGTAAATTAAACATTCGAAATGCTTTCAAAATGAAAAAATATTGTTTTAAAGATAAAGCAACAATGTAAAACATTAAGGAATCAATACAGTTATGTTCTAAAGAAAGAAATATATAAACTGCGTAAAAGCTGTAGTAGTTGAGATTTTAAATCTATGTCTATATACAAATTTGTGCAAGCTGCGATGCAATAAATAACCGTCTTGATCACTAATTACACTTCAACAAAAGTAAAATTTTAATAAATGAGCTAGTAGGTTTTGCTGGGAAAATAAATCATACGTAATGCTGTAAAGTAGAAATGCGAAACAAAACTGTTTTCTTTCAGTGATTCTCGCAATTTTGGCGTATTCAGCTCACAAGTTCAACAAAAGTCTAGTACAGTGGAACCTGTTGCTACAGAGAAGCATGGAAAAAGCACTAGCGGGAAAGGTTCTAGCAGTCGTTTCAGTGTACAACAAGTAAATGTTACTCAACCCCCGCAGGAAATTCCATATCAATCAACGAACGACACTGTTTTTGAACAAATGTTTGAATCAACCATCAGCAGTGCAGCAAAAGAAAACTTACTTCTGCAAGATACACGTATGAGTTAGAAAAAATCGCACGCAAAAGTAATTTTGCTCAAAGTTCCAGCAACAGCCAATATATTGGCTCTGTTTTTATTGGCGAAAGGCTTGATATATACGAAGGCGGAAAATTTTTTCAAACTGCAAAAACTGTCACACTCGAAACAGCAGTTCCTTGGAAAGAACTTAATCAACTGAACATGAAAATTGACACACATCCGACTACTGTTTATTTGAAGAAAAAATCACAGAATTCTGAAGCACCGTCGTTAGATGAAGTTATTTTTTGAACAATTGCTTTTTGACTCAGCAGTGCATGCGCTAAGTGTAAAACTGTGAATTTATTTCATACATTGTAAAAGCTGAAATACAATGCGGCACCGGATATAAAAAAACAGACACCGGAACCAATGCAAAAAAAATTGAAACCTTTTATTACGCGCATATATAATTAGGGTGCAAGTAGGCAGGAATCAGCATCAAGCTCATTCTATCTCAAAGCGCGCTTGAGGCTAGAGGCGCAGCAATTGTTTATAGATTGTAGCATAATAAATTTTGAGCTTATGTATTAGCTAAATTTTTTGCACCCAAGTTGTCGACTTGGCGTTGCACCTTATCCATATGTAACTGATTTTGATCGCATTCGCAGTCATTTTATTCAGTTTAAGCACCAAGATTTGAAGTAAAGCGTGCAATAATTTTTCATGTGCTCGCCGATACTCTTAAGCTAGTTCTGTTTCACAGTAAATTAAAAAATTTTAGCGTCGTTTCAAAACTCTATAGGATTTTGATCGTTTACACACCGTAACTTTCATCCAAATAATGCTAGTGGTTACTTCTGTTGCAGACTATTAATAATATAAGTTGTCAAAAGAATAAAATGAACGCACAACAGCAACTTAATAATTTTTTACAACAGAATACACGACAGTCACATTCGTTTGTTTATGAGCGGCTTGCTGAGAGTACTCCAGACCAACATCGCTACAAATTGCAGATTGGAAGTGCAGAATTCTTTGGTGAATTCTGTGCTTCCAGCTGTGAAGCTCGTGCGTCTGCAGCGAATTCAGCTTTGCTAGAATTACAAGCGCTTGGAGGCTCCGAAACCGACATCAGATTTCGGCTAGGAGTTGCTCCACGACCACACGTTGCTGATATAGACAATATTCGTGATGCGTTGCGCCGGCTAAAACAACTTGCAAAAGAGCTTCCTGAGCCCAGAAAACAAGATGCATTGTATGAAATATATTTATTGTACATGCACAGTGACTCGCTTGAATCATATTTGTTGAATTAAGATGACATACGTTTGCCCTTGTTAATTGTTATAAAACTTGTGAGTAAACAATTGTGAATGAACTGTCCAATCCGGAAAGCATTCAATGTTGCAAATGCAGTTAAGAACGAAGTGTTTTGTGCCCGTAAGCCAGTGTGTAAATGCCATCGCTTAAAATAAAACGCTTGTCATCGTACGCGCTAAGGCTAACTTTTAACTGTTCCATAGTAAAAATTTTATGCCGATCACTTCTAATTGTTACCATCACATGCCGACACAACGATCCGTTGCGCAGCGTTTGCACATAATCGTTGTGGCAAATGTGCCGTTTAACCACGGGTTTGCTTACGCCTTTTGCCCGTTTTTTTGAGTGCTCATGACATAAAATGCTGTACATTTTAGAACGCAATCCTACAAACTCTGCAATAGGTTGTCCGTTAGTTTCGTCTTTAAATTTTCCCATTACTTTTTTGTTGCTCACACTGTACAGCTCGTGATCAGGTGGATAGTCGCTAAAGTCGAACAAGTTTATATTCTGCTTAAGCGTACCGTACAAATCTTCGGTTTCAATTGCATAAGTAAGAGAATCTGTGTCAGTATACAGCAATCGGTGTGATGGGAAAATTTGAGTAAGCGTGTTATAGTGGAAATCGTACATTATAAGTTTCGATAATTCAAGAACACTAAAACCAACGTAAATTGGTTTGTTCAAACACACGCGCGTTCGATTAAGCATTACAGCAACTAAGTTGTCATTGAATACCTCGCAACGATCATACCGTGGGTTTGCCGCTAGTTTCCGAAACTTCTCGACATCAGTTATCAGTTTGACGTCAACATAATGACGAACGTTTTCCATACTTTTACCAAACACAGAATTGTTTAGTAGTTTAAACAGGTCTTTTTGGAACGCATTTTTCGCCTGTTTTCGTTGCTCCGTGTTAAATTCTATGTAAGGCTGCATCCATGCAGCTTGAAAAAACTTAATCGCGCGGTTGATTCGCACGAGTTTCATTCCAAGAGATAAGTATAACTTTAAATTGCGGTAGTGCACAATGTAAGAGTGTTTGTTGAACAACGTGGGAACAAGCTTCACGTGTTTGTCTGATTTGAAAAACAAATTTTGCTTCAGTTCCAAACTGTACGTTGACAGCATGTCGTCAGTAATTTCCAACTGTTCAGGAGCAAGCGGATAGTCGTTGTGTCGTTGATGTAAGCTAGTAGGGTACTCCAGATCCACGTCAAAAACGTAACCAAAGTCACCATCCTCAGGAATATTTTCGACCTCAATAGATTGCAATTGGTTTTCATCCAGTCAACAGAAACCTGACACTGGCATTTTATGGCTCATGCAAAACCCGTACAAATTGTTTGCATCAAAACTTATAATGTAGGATGTCGGTTGGTTAGAATTATAGTCGTTAACGCCCGGGTTGTTTGCTTTAGCGTAGCGTTGCATAATGCAAGATACACCGCCACGAATGCCAGATTCGAAAAAAGTATACATATCTGGATCAGTAAGCAATTCTAAGACATAAGGTGAGCGGCGGAGGCACGCCGCCCAGCCAAGTGATGGTAAAGTTAGGTAGTGTGCCGGATCCAGTTGATAATGAAACAGCGAAAATTGCCGAAAGTTTTCAAATACATCGCACAGTAAAAGTGTATCACATAGCAGATATAGATCGTGGTAATCGCCAAGCGTGTCGCAACAAAAATGTTGCCATACCGTTTGAGCATGCGTATATTCTTGTGACGAGATGTTTGCCAATTTAACAGCACTGTAAAACTGCTCTATTGGAGGAAGTTCAGTTTGGTTGAATTTTTCAAAGCTGTCGACGAATTCATACGGGTAGACACCTTTGCGCAGCAGCAAATCGTGGTCAGAAAGTAGTGGAAAAAAAGTGGTTGACGGTTAAAAAATTACTTTTGCCATCGCTGCGTAGATTATCAACCAAACTCTCTAAAGAACTTGGCAAAAATTGAAATGAATCAAGAAATTTGATCCTCCAGCTATATTTTATTTCATCATCAGCTGGAACTATAATTGCAAACATTACGTACTTTTCAATTGTTCTAGCGACACACTCCAGCTTGAAATTGCGCTCGTTTGCGACCTCCGCAATATGCTGCATAATCAGGTGAGAATCGTAGTTTTTAAGATTGTGAATAAAAACGCAGACATCTTTGCTAAGTTGGAATTGGATATTGCATGTAGAGTGAGTCGGTCCCCTGAATCTGCCACATATTTTACAGTGATCGCGCGACACGGCTCGACGACACTCATTACACCAAGCACGTCGACTTTTGCCCTGACATGATTGGCATGAAATAAACGATTGGTTGCATATCGCGCAGTCGTGGCGTGAGAAAAAGTCGTTCCATTCGTGTTTCGCCAGTCTCGGCATTGGTTTCGGACGTGAAACCAAGCTTTGATGGTATTTTACTGCGGTGTTTACAATGTAGTTCAGAAAGTCGTACACTGTGTTTTCGTTTCGACGCACCATAGGAACAGCTATTTTGCGCGTGCTGTGATCGCAACATTGAATAATTTGAACAACGCCAAACCCGCACGGAACGTGCTCTGTTAGTTTTAGGCTGTAAGAGTGTTGACAGCTAGGTGCGCACCTGTCTATTGGCCTCAAAATGCATTCGAAATCTGCATAAAATACACACGGCTGACGCAGTGATTTTGACGGTTGTGCAAAATATAGCTTGTTGTTATCTTCATGAGGCATCTCGATAGTTGAACATTCGCTAGGCTTGCATCGTTGCTCGTGAATAAAAAGATCTTCTGGAGCATAGAACGGAAACATACAACGCAGGCAAAAGTACTTGCGACACTTGTGCTTGCGCTGATCATAAAGCAAAGCATCGAAACGCTTGATCCAGCAATAGTGCCAATTAGTGCTTTCGCCGTTTTGAAGCAGTAGCAGAGTAACTGGTTGTTGTCGCACGCTAGAGTGAGATAGGGACGAACGATATACCGGAAAAATGTAGTCCTCGTCACTGTATGCGTACACGAAAACACTGATTTCGTTTCGACGTTCAAAATCTGGCAGTTGACGTAGAGTGAACGGGAATTCATAATTGTCAAAATTGTACCAATTGACATAAGGGACATAGTGAGAAACACGCTGAGGATTATTTTCAGCAGGATGAAGCGCAGAAAGAACGGCCCATTGAAAACATTTCTCGTCGCCAAAGTTTTTAACGTTTACAATACATTTTTTGTTTCGAAGGCGAGATGGGAGTGGCATATAAGTAGAACCAGATATTGGTTGATACCGTGCAATATGAACTTCAGTCGATATTATGTTTTCAATGGTCCAGTTTGATCCACTATTGCAAAATTCATCAACTTTCTGAACAATTTCAGCTATAACCGATTCAGTTTCTGCAGTAATGTTTGATGAACGCAAAAACACACGCTGACGATTGCTCATATAAGCATCAATAAAGGTTTCGTGCTCGGTAGCTTTTACGAATCGTACGCGCGTTCGAACATGCAATTTGAGTCCTGTAAGCTGTTGAAGAAGTTCGCGGCACAGCGCTTCTATTAGCGGCTTAGCGTAAGTATAGTAAACTGCAATGTCCTGATATATTTCGTTATTATTACTAATGAGATAACGTCTAATATAGCCAGCTAGCGGAGAGTCTATTTGACTTAGCTCCATGATGACCAAAGCACAAATGAAGTCGTAAGATGAAAACAGCCAAATTTATATCTTGTTTTATTGAAATAATGATAAATACACATACAAAATATACAACATATAAAAAATCAAGCGTTAAAACTGCGTTCAGATCAATTATTTCAATTTTTTTGGAAGGTTAGCCATCCTCGTAATGTACTTCTAAGATTATACATCTTTTCGTCGTCAGCGTCGTTTTGTTCCGATTCATCAGTTAACTCCTCTTTGTTACCGCTTCGCTCAACGGCATTAGCACTGGTGTTGCTGTAGAAGCTGTTGTCTGATGCAGTCGGATCGCTTTCTGAATTATTTCCTTGGCGCAATGCTTCAAGACGCTGCCTAGTTTTCACACTTGGAATCAAAGATGTTGCTATTGGCAGTTGAGCGATTGCAAACAAAAATTTGTCATATCCGATAGGTTTGTGCTTCGGTTGCCTAGGTTTCATTACATGAGCGATTAAGTCGACAATATGCGACCCGGTTATTTTGGTTCCATCAATTAAAACGACGCCATCTTATCTTCACCCCATTCCACGGTGCTGCTTGGATTTCCCCGGAAAAAAAGGCGCCCCAAAACGCCCGCAACCTGCGGCTCATTTTTGGCAACACAAGCAGAAGGAAGTGATTGTTGATCTTTTGAATTTCGTACATTAAGATATCTTTGCAGAACTTGATTATACATGTTTAATTTTGTCTCAGTTGGCAGCTGAGCATTTTTGAGAATAGTTTCCATTTCTTTGTCAAGTTCAAGCATGACGCCAGTTTCTGGTGTTGTTTCTAGCTTCTGTTTCCGTTGTAAAGTTTCAATAAACTCCGCAGGTAAATGCGTTTCAAACGTTTCATTGGTTTATCGTATTAGAAGAAAATGAATTAAAGTTTAATTGTTGCGCGCATGTGTACTACGGTTTAAATAATAA
>JASANG010001060.1:0-50577 GCA_030248215.1 Enoplolaimus lenunculus
CTGGACTCCAGACGCAATTAATAACCAAAAACTCGCGAGCGAAGCCAGCTAGAAGCCGGATGCAATTGTAGTGTTATTATGTATAAGGAAGTGGAACAATAAAGAAAACCTCGCGAACGAAACGGGCTAGCACTCAGACGCAAATATAATATTATGTAAGAGGTGGAACACTGGACTCCAGACGCAATTAATAACCAAAAACTCGCGAGCGAAGCCAGCTAGAAGCCGGATGCAATTAAGCATTATCATATATGACGAGATGGAACAATAAAGAAAATCTACCGAACGAAGCGAGGTAGAAGCCTGACACAAATATAATATTATGTATGAGGTAAACCAATAAAGAAAACCTTGCGAGCGAAGCGAGCTAGAAGCCAGGCGCACTTGTCGTATTATTTGTGACGAGATAGAACAATAAAGAAAACCTAGCGAACGAAACGGGCTAGCACTCAGACGCAAATATAATATTATGTAAGAGGTGGAACACTGGACTCCAGACGCAGTTAATAACCAAAAACTCGCGAGCGAAGCCAGCTAGAAGCCAGATGCAATTGTAGTATTATATATGACGAGATGGAACAATAAAGAAAATGTCGCGAACGAAGCGGGCTAGAAGCGAGATGCAAATGTAATATTATGTATGAGGTGGAACAATAAAGAAAATTTACCGAACGAAGCGAGGTAGAAGCCTGACACAAATATAATATTATGCATGAGGTGGAACAATAAAGAAAACCTTGCGAGCGAAACGAGCTAGAAGCCAGGCGCACTTGTTGTATTATTCATAACGAGATAGAACAATAAAGAAAACCTCGCGAACGAAGCGGGCTACAAGCGAGACGCAAATATTATATTATGTATGTGGAACAATAAAGAAAACCTCGCGAGCGAAGCGAGCTAAAAGCCTGACGCAAACATAATATTATGTATGAGGTAAACCAATAAAGAAAACCTTGCGAGCGAAGCGAGCTAGAAGCCAGGCGCACTTGTCGTATTATTTATGACGAGATAGAACAATAAAGAAAACCTCGCGAACGAAACGGGCTAGCACTCAGACGCAAATATAATATTATGTAAGAGGTAAAACAATAAAGAAAACCTCGCGAGCGAAACGAGCTAGAAGCCAGACTCACTTGTTGTATTATTTATGACGAGATAGAACAATAAAGAAAACCTCGCGAACGAAACGGGCTAGCACTCAGACGCAAATATAATATTATGTAAGAGGTGGAACACTGGACTCCAGACGCAATTAATAACCAAAAACTCGCGAGCGAAGCCAGCTAGAAACCGGATGCAATTGTAGTGTTATTATGTATAAGGACTTGGAACAATAAAGAAAACCTCGCGAACGAAACGGGCTAGCACTCAGACGCAAATATAATATTTAAGAGGTGGAACACTGGACTCCAGACGCAATTAATAACCAAAAACTCGCGAGCGAAGCCAGCTAGAAGCCAGATGCAATTGTAGTATTATTATATATGACGAGATGGAACAATAAAGAAAATGTCGCGAACGAAGCGGGCTAGAAGCGAGATGCAAATGTAATATTATGTATGAGGTGGAACAATATAGAAAACCTCGTGAGCGAAGCGAGCTAAAAGCCTGACGCAAATATAATATTATGTATGAGGTAAAACACTAAAGAAAACCTCGCGAACGAAGCGGGCTAGAAGCGAGACGCAAATATTATATTATGTATGTGGAACAATAAAGAAAACCTCGCGAACGAAGCAAGCTAGAAGCCAGACGCCATTGTAGTATTATTATGTATGAGGAGGTGGAACAATAAAAAACTCGTGAGCGAAGCGAGCTTAAAGCCAGACGCAATTCTGGCATTATTATGTGCAAACGAAGCGGGCTAGAAGCCTGACGCAGATATGATGAGGTGGAACAATAAAGAAAACCTCGCGAGCGAAGCGAGCTAAAAGCCAGACACAATTATAGCATTATCATATATGACGAGATGGAACAATAAAGAAAATGTCGCGAACGAAGCGGGCTAGAAGCGAGATGCAAATGTAATATTATGTATGAGGTGGAACAATAAAGAAAATCTACCGAACGAAGCGAGGTAGAAGCCTGACACAAATATAATATTATGTATGAAGTAAACCAATAAAGAAAACCTTGCGAGCGAAGCGAGCTAGAAGCCAGGCGCACTTGTTGTATTATTCATAACGAGATAGAACAATAAAGAAAACCTCGCGAACGAAGCGGGCTACAAGCGAGACGCAAATATTATATTATGTATGTGGAACAATAAAGAAAACCTCGCGAGCGAAGCGAGCTAAAAGCCTGACGCAAATATAATATTATGTATGAGGTAATAAACTAAAGAAAACCTCGCGAGCGAAGCGAGCTAGAAGCAGGACGCAATTGTAGTTATATTATGTATAACGAAGTGGAACAATAAAGAAAACCTCGCGAACGAAACGGGCTAGCACCCAGACGCAAATATAAGTTTATTATGTAAGAGGTGGAAACAATCAAGGAAAACTCGCGAGCGAAGCGAGCTTAAAGCCAGACGCAATTTGTGCATTATTATAGTCGACAAACGAAGCGGGCTAGCAGCCTGACGCAATTATATGATGAGGTGGAACAATAAACCAAAAACTCGCGAGCGAAGCGAGCTAGAAGCCAGATACAATTATAGCATTATCATATATGACGAGATGGAACAATAAAGAAAATGTCGCGAACGAAGCGGGCTAGAAGCGAGAGGCAAATGTAATATTATGTATGAGGTGGAACAATAAAGAAAATCTACCGAACGAAGCGAGGTAGAAGCCTGACACAAATATAATATTATGCATGAGGTGGAACAATAAAGAAAACCTCGTGAGCGAAGCGAGCTAAAAGCCTGACGCACATATAATATTATGTATGAGGTAAAACAATAAAGAAAACCTCGCGAGCGATGCGAACTAGAAGCCAGACTCACTTGTTGTATTATTCATGACGAGATAGAACACTAAAGAAAACCTCGCGAACGAAGCGGGCTAGAAGCGAGACGCAAATAGTATATTATGTATGTGGAACAATAAAGAAAACCTCGCGAACGAAGCAAGCTAGAAGCCAGACGCCATTGTAGTATTATTATGTATGAGGAGGTGGAACAATAAAGAAAACCTCGCGAGCGAAGCGAGCAGCCAGAGCGGCTTATGCAAACGAGCGGGCTAGAAGCCTGACGCAGATATGACGAGGTGGAACAATAAAGAAAACCTCGCGAACGAAGCGGGCTAGAAGCGAGACGCAAATATTATATTATGTATGTGAAACAATAAAGAAAACCTCGCGAGCGAAGCAAGCTAGAAGCCACACGCATTGTAACGTTATTAATATGTATGAGAAAACACAAAAAACCTCGCGAGCGAAGCGAGCTAGAAGCCAGGCGCACTTGTCGTATTATTTATGACGAGATAGAACAATAAAGAAAACCTCGCGAACGAAACGGGCTAGCACTCAGACGCAAATATAATATTATGTAAGAGGATAAAACAATAAAGAAAACCTCGCGAGCGAACCGAGCCAGACGCCACCCTCACTTGTTGTATTATTTATGACGAGATAGAACAATAAATAAAACCTCGCGAACGAAACGGGCTAGCACTCAGACGCAAATATAATATTATTTAAGAGGTGGAACACTGGACTCCAGACGCAATTAATAACCAAAAACTCGCGAGCGAAGCCAGCTAGAAGCCGGATGCTATTGTAGTGTTATTCTGTATAAGGAGGTGGAACAATAAAGAAAACCTCGCGAAGGAAACGGGCAGCACAGAGGAAAAAAATTAAAGGGGGAAAACGGGCCCCCAAAATAACCAAAACCGCGAGCGAAGCCAGCTAGACTAGAGCAAATAGTATTATATATATGTAGGAGGTGGAACAATAAAGAAAATCTACCAAACGAAGCGAGGTAGAAGCCTGACACAAATATAATATTATGCATGAGGTGGAACAATAAAGAAAACCTCGTGAGCGAAGCGAGCTAAAAGCCTGACGCAAATATAATATTATGTATGAGGTAAAACAATAAAGAAAACCTCGCGAGCGAAGCGAACTAGAAGCCAGACTCGACGAGATAAAACACTAAAGAAAACCTCGCGAACGAAGCGGGCTAGAAGCGAGACGCAAATATTATATTATGTATGTGGAACAATAAAGAAAACCTCGCGAGCGAAGCAAGCTAGAAGCCAGACGCCATCGTAGTATTATTATGTATGAGGAGGTGGAACAATAAAGAAAACCTCGCGAGCGAAGCGAGCTTAAAGCCAGACGCAATTCTGGCATTATTATGTGCAAACGAAGCGGGCTAGAAGCCTGACGCAGATATGATGAGGTGGAACAATAAAGAAAACCTCGCGAGCGAAGCGAGCTAGAAGCCAGACACAATTATAGCATTATCATATATGACGAGATGGAACAATAAAGAAAATGTCGCGAACGAAGCGGGCTAGAAGCGAGATGCAAATGTAATATTATGTATGAGGTGGAACAATAAAGAAAATCTACCGAACGAAGCGAGGTAGAAGCCTGACACAAATATAATATTATGTAAGAGGTGGAACACTGGACTCCAGACGCAATTAATAACCAAAAGCTCGCGAGCGAAGCCGGCTAGAAGCCAGATGCAATTGTAGTATTATTATATATGACGAGGTGGAACAATAAAGAAAACCTCGCGAGCGAAGCAAGCTAGAAGCCACACGCATTGTAACGTTATTAATATGTATGATGTAGAATAATGAAAAACTCGCGAGCGAAGCGAGCTAGACGCCAAGCACAATTGCAGTTTTATATTATTTATGAGGAAGCTGAACAATAAAGAAAACACTGCGATCAAAGCGATCCAGAAGCCAAACGCAATTGTAGTATTTTGTATGAGGAAGTGGAACAATAAAGAAAACCTTGCGAGCGAAGCGAGTTAGAAGCCAGACGCAATTGTGTTATATGTATGAGGAGGTGGAACAATAAAGAAAACATCGAGAGCGAAGCGAGCTAGAAGCCAGACACAATTGTAGTATTATGTATGAGGAGGTGGAAATATAAAGACAACCACTCGAGCGAAGCGGGATAGTAGCCGTACGCAATTGTAGTGTCATTGTGTATAAGGAGGTGCAACAATAAAGAAAACATCGCGAACGAAACGGGCTAGAAGTCTGATGCAAATATGATGAGGTGGAACAATAAAGAAAACCTCGCGAGAGAAGCGAGCTAGAAGCAATACAATAAAGAAAACCGCTCGGGCGAAGAAAGCTACTAGCCAGACCCAATTGCAGTATTATTATGTATGAGGAGGGGGAACAAGAAAAAACCTCGCGAGCAGGGTGCAACCGGAATTAGCCAGAAGCCAAAAATAAATAATACTTGTTACGAAAAACTTATTTTAACGCTATTTCATCGGTTTTACTGCTGTGAACACATTATTTAGAATGCCAAAATCTTGAAACAAATGCAGTAGGTGGAAACATATAATTATGGAGTATGGCACAAATTGGAAATTTTGGCAATTCACGCTCAGACAATTTTATATAAATATATAAGTCAGAATAATGTACCAATTTTTTCTTAAATTTTAGAATGAGAAAAATTTTCAATACCGAAAATACCGGAAAGTTCCGGTGAAAAATAAGGGATTTTTACCGGAACCGGATAGTGAAAAATACCGGATTTCCTTACCGGAACCGGAATTCCGGTTGCACCCTGCTCGCGAGCGAATTGAGCTAGAAACCAGAAGCGCTGTTGTAATATTTATGTATGACGAGGTGGAACAATAAAAAACCTCGGCACCGAAGCGAGCCAGAAACCAGACGCAATTGTAGCATTATATGAGCCACAAACCAGACGCAATTGTAGCTTTATATATGAGGAAATATTTTAGTGCGGCTCCAATGAAGAGTAGTTCGATCCTTTGGTCATTCTGGATAGTAACCAATGTACAGTTTGCACTGAATAAAATAGAACATTGGCAAATTTGTTAGTTTGTTGATCTTCGTTAAAGTCAAAATTTCGTCCTAAAATGCCACATTTCTAGTAGTGTGAGTTATATAAATATATAGGTGGTAAAATTTGTGTTAACCCTACTCTAAAGCGAGTTACAAAGTGCTCTGTGACAAGCGTTAAGGTTAACAGAAAAAAGTGTAATGGTAAGATTAACGCGTGCCAAATTTAGAATTTGTCACGCAGTAACCTTATCTTAAAACGATAACCTGTTTGTTGATATATTATTCATACTCAAAATGTTTCGCCTACTAAATCTACAGATTTTGTGTGAAGATACAGCGAAATTTTTAAGCGCAAAATCGTTTCAAAAGCCAACCAAGCACGCGGTTATTTTGGGCCATGTATAGAACAGGGCCGGAACAGTAGTATAAGCCTAAGCCTAAGCCTAAGCCTAAGCCTAAGTCTAAGTCTAAGTCTAAGCGTATCGTTGAGCCTATTCCTAAGCCTAAGCCTAAACCCTAAGCCCTAAGCAAAAAAATTAGTCTAAAGTATAAACTGACTCTATTATAGCCCTTCCGGAAAACGATGCGGCCCTGTTCTATACATGGGCCGTTAATTTTTTGCCATGATATTACAATAGCTATTTTGCCTTTCATGAGCAATAAAGTTCTAAAGTCCACATATTAAACGTCTTGTATAGTCGTAGAAAGAAAATGTTTAGAAACGTGATAACAACGCTAAACGGCATTTAAAGCCATACTTACCCACATTACCCACATCGGCAACTAGGTGCTATTTACTTTCGTCGCCCAACACTAGCGGATCTGGAGTAGGGCTGGGACGTGCACGCACCCCGTTAAAAAATTTTGTAGATCAAATGGTAAAGTCCCTCTGGAAGGGCGGCGATAGGGGGGCAATGGGGGCACTTCCCCCATTGGTTCGAGCCAACGAAACTTTTTTTGCGTGTGTAAGTTTCTGTCTATGTTCTGAAGAAATGTTTAAAATTTGCGCTTTGCGCATATTAACTCAGCACCCTTTATGGTTGCATTTTTAGTGTGTGAGCAATTGGTTTTCAAACTTCCCCGTGTCAACAACTACAGGGTCTTTTCGGTTAAGCCCCGGCGGCGTTTGCCGAAAGATGGTTGGGTTTTGAAAATTATGCATATTTGAGCTTCTCGCAACCTCCCGTGGTCTTCTACGACAAAATATGAATGTTGGAAAACTTGATTATTAAAGTCTCTAGGTCGCCCCTTAAGACCCAAAAATTTTTCGTTAAGAACATAGACAAATTAGACACCATTGGACATACTGTGCAGATCTGAGTCTAATTATTTTAAATTTTTAACAAACAAACCTATGGTTAACGAGTTATGGTCAAATAACCGATTTGGCGCTTTCAAGAACCGTTGGTAACGTGCTAAATCAGTTATTTGACCATAACTCGTTCACCACACGATTGTAGTCTAAAGTTTAACCATATGTAACAGCTCTAACGCTACCCAAATTATGGCTTACGCTTAGGTTTAGTCTTAGTCTAAGCTTTTAGTTTGAGTTTAGGGTTTAAGCATAGACTTTAGGACAGGGCCGGTGCAGCCACCCCCATGCTCCCCATTTGGTGGCCCCCCACCCCTAACTGGGTCCCCACCCGAACCGCTTGAAACAAAATCCGCTAAAGTTTTAAAATGCGTCTGACTTCTCACTCGCTTCACTCGCGAGTTTGGGGGCCCACCCTGAAGTTTGGGAGGAGCCCACATCCAGGTCTGCTCTGGCATTAACTTAGGAAAATCATAAACAGTATTGTGAGCGTAGAAGTTTTGACTTTTATACGACTATAAAGTTAAACACTATAGTATGGTAAGAAAGTTAACAAATACCAGACACCGCTTGAGCAAACCCACTCAGTTAAGTTACTGAAAACTGGAAGCGACTGCTTGGCTATATTTAGAATAGCTTTTACTGCTTTCAGCTATTACAAGAATTAGTTCTAAAGTTCTAAACTAGACCCATATTCTCAAATGTGTATAGCAATTATTATCTGTTAGTAATAGGTTTTCAAATTCACTAAGTATTGGAGCTGTTGATCTCAGAATTGGCATAAGAGTAGAGCTGATCACATGCGAAAAATGTTCTGATTTTTGAGGTCCAGTATTCACTGGTTCGAAAGTTACAAGACCTTTCACCAACTCATGATAGATGCTACACACACATCTGAGACTACGGGCTGTTATGTTTACATATTGCGAATGGCCTTGGTCTATTGCATATTTCCAATTATTACTTAACCAACAATAATCATAAATTTGAAATCAGCCCACAAAAAGGGGAAATAATTGCTGGCGTAAATTCATATTTCATTTTTATTTGTCTTGAATTCTAAACAATTACACAAAAAGCTTTATGGTGCAGTACGCACACTTTGTAAACTTTGGGCGTGCGCCGGCGCAGCGCGGTAACGTCCGGCGGCACACGCCGCCGGGCTACGCCGAACAGACACCACCGCGCGCCGCGGGACGCTTAATGTTGGCACATCTACACCATTTAATCTATTGCACGCTTTGCTCAAAGGTCAGCCCCTTTAGGCCAATATACTCGCGGCACCACCCATTGTTTAAGTTCAATTATTAATGTTGTTCTGCATATACTGCAGTGACCCGCATAAGAAAGTGCGGAATAATAAGAAGGGGGTCCCCATTTTGAGTCCCAATCAATAAGAGTCCGTATGCCTAATAAGAGTCCGCAAGCTGACATAGCCCCTAAGCATTAATTTGAGTTCAAAACTTTAAAACGTAATTAAAGTTTGAGAGTACATTCCTAAGTATAACCTTACATGAACGCTTAACCTATTGACACAAGACAAATAAACGTTTAATTCAACGAATAGTTACAATACCGAATATATATTAGTAACAAAAGGCGGGTTAAAAATAAATAACAGTCTCTGACGGAAAAACAAGGAGGGGTGGTTTACCCTCTGGAGAGGCGAAATAAATATCAGTCCGTAACCGAATAACGGGAAGAGAACCATCTGGAGGGCGAAATAAATATCAGTCCGTAACCGAATAACGGGAAGAGAACCCTCTGGAAAGGCGAAATAAATATCAGTCCGTAACCGAATAACGGGAAGAGTACCCTCTGGAGACGCGAAATAAATATCAGTCCCCTTTCTTATTCGGGTCGCTACAGTAATTATTAAACTTCACAGAGTTTAAAATTAATTCTGTGCCAAACGAAACCTTTCAAAATCAAAATTATAAAAGCAGGTTTGATTTGGTTTTGTATTTTGTGGAAAAAACTTACAAAACAAAACTTCATTAAACGTACCAGTTTGCTACCGGACTCACAGTTACAGTGAGCACGGGTTTGAATATCTTATCTGAAGTTGATTCTCATTTATCAAAATTTCGCCTGACAAGGGTGCCAAGGCCACAAGCATTCAGAGATGGGCAGACCAGAACAAACTCCAGAAACGCATTAAATTTAATAATTCACGGAAAGCAATAAAAGTTTGTGCCTTGTATTCATTGAACATTTTTAGTTTCCAACTAAACGACATCTTCCAATATTCCACCGTCTAAAGGTGTCTAGTGCCTCTGCCATCGATTTCAACGGCCCCTCGGGGGTAACGGCAACGTTAGTACTGGAACTAATCCCCGTATCATTACAGTACAATTTGATTAAGTTTTATATTCTTTAAAGGTTTTTTAGTTTCAGGATATCGGACACTGCTGCCGCATCTTACCCCACCAGTCTAAAGGAACTTGAAATGAATGTCACACATTACACTGCCGATCCTGTCCGTCGCTACTGGTCGGTGCAATCCATTTTGGTCTCGGAACTAAACCACAGTAGAGTAAAATTAGGTTAACTCGACCGAAACAGATAACGAGCTTTTAGTCAGCACTAGCTTAGTTTGCCTAAATCCAGCTGCAAAAAAACTGAACCATATAACTGGTTTCATAGCAAATTTAAACCTCTGCTATTGGTGGTATCCTCATGAGATTGATAAAGGTTCGCATAAAGCATAGTTTAATGATATATTTTAAATTGAAATTTCAAAATTCAACCAAAATGTCACTGTTAGCTTATTTTTGGTTGAATTTAATTCGTGAAAAGACCACTGAGTTCTTTTGTACGGTTTCCCATATGTACACTGTGCACGTAGGACAGGTATTGCAATGCCAGGTTTATAAGCATTTGTGTAACACATTTAACTAAGCCTAAACCTGCTGTAGTGACACAAATAAGAGGAGGAACTGATATTTATTTTGCCTCTATAGAGGATACTCGTTTGTTCGGTTATGGACTGTTACTTATTACGATCTCCTATTGATTGAGATTCAAAATGAAGACGCCCCGTCTTATTACCGTTCTCTTATTCGGGTCACTACAACAACTTAATGTCTAAGCCAAAACCTTCATGTTAAATGTGGGAAAGTGCACAAAAGCCGACAATTGATGTTAAACTTTCTGGTCACTTTTAGAAACATTTTTGCCTTGTTTTACTTTCGTAAATTCGCGCATTTACAAAACCCAAAATGGATAAAAACAATAGGTATGTCTTTCTCAGATCTGAAATTATTTCGAAACTGCAAATTGAAAATGTGATTTGCTATTTGTAAATTTCTAAAATATCTGGAGTGTGAAGTATAAATGAAAAAAGGGCCCATGTTACGCTGAGGGCCGTCCCGCTGTCCCGGGACAGTGGGACAGCGGGACAGTAGGACAGCGGGACAGTCGGACAGCGGGACAGTAGGACAGCGGGACAGTCGGACAGCGGGACAGTAGGACAGCGGGACAGTGGGACAGCGGGACAGTGGGACAGCGGGACAGTAGGACAGCGGGACAGTAGGACAGTAGGACAGCGGGACAGTAGGACAGCGGGACAGTGGGACAGCAGGACAGTGGGACAGCGGGACAGTAGGACAGCGGGACAGTAGGACAGCGGGGACAGTGGGCAGCGGGACAGGTGGGACAGCGGGACAGTAGGACAGCGGGACAGCAGGACAGTAGGACAGCGGGACAGTAGGACAGCGGGACAGTAGGACAGCGGGACAGTGGGACAGCGGGACAGTGGGACAGCGGGACAGCAAGACAGCGGGACAGTAGGACAGCGGGACAGTAGGACAGAGGGACAGAGGGACAGTGGGACAGCGGGACAGTGGGACAGTGGGACAGTGGGAAGCGGGACAGTAGGACAGCGGGACAGTAGGACAGCAGGACAGTAGGACAGCAGGAAGTAGGACAGCGGGACAGTAGGACAGCGGGACAGTCGGACAGCGGGACAGTAGGACAGCGGGACAGTAGGACAGCGGGACAGTGGGACAGCGGGACAGTGGGACAGCGGGACAGCAAGACAGCGGGACAGTAGGACAGCGGGACAGTAGGACAGTAGGACAGCGGGACAGTAGGACAGCCGGACAGTGGGACAGCAGGACAGCGGGACAGTGAAACAGTAGGCACAGCGGGACCGTCGGACAGCGGGACAGTAGGCCAGTGGGACCGCAGGACAGTGGGACAGCCGGTCAGTGGGACAGCCGGACAGTGGGACAGCGGGACAGTAGGACAGCGGGACAGTGGGACAGCAGGACAGTAGGGACAGCGGGAAAGTAGGACAGCGGACAGTAGGACAGCGGGACAGTAAGACAGCGGGACAGTGGGAAGAGGAAGAGGAAGCGGACAGTGGGACAGTAGGACAGCAGGACAGTGGGACAGCGGGACAGTAGGACAGCGGGACAGTGGGACAGCGGGACAGTAGGACAGCGGGACAGTGGGACAGCGGGACAGAAGGACAGTAGGACAGCGGGACAGTGGGACAGCGGGACAGTGGGACAGCGGGACAGTCGGACAGCGGGACAGTAGGACAGCGGGACAGTAGGACAGCGGGACAGTGGGACAGTGGGACAGCAGGACAGTGGGACAGCGGGACAGTAGGACAGCGGGAAAGTAGGACAGCGGGACAGTAGGACAGCGGGACAGTCGGACAGCGGGACAGTGGAAGGACAGCAGGACAGTAGGACAGCGGGACAGTGGGACAGTAGGACAGCAGGACAGTGGGACAGCGGGACAGTAGGGGACAGTGGGACAGCGGGACAGAAGGACAGCGGGACAGTGGGACGGCGAGACAGTGGGACAGAGGGACAGTGGGACAGCAGGACAGTGGGACAGCGGGACAGCGGGACAGTGGGAAAGCAGGACAGTAGGACAGCGGGACAGTAGGACAGTGGGACAGTAGGACAGCGGAACAGTGGGACAGCGGGACTGTAGGACAGCGGGACAATAGGACAGTAGGACAGCGGGACAGTTGGACGGTAGGACAGCGGGACAATGGGTTAGTAGGACAGCGGGACAGTAGGACAGCGGGACAGTGGGACAGCTGGACAGTAGGACAGCGGGACAGTAGGACAGCGGGACAGTAGGACAGCGGGACAGTGGGACAGTGGGACAGCAGGACAGTGGGACAGCGGGACAGTAGGACAGCGGAAAGTAGGACAGCGGGACAGTAGGGACAGCGGGACAGTAAAGACAGCGGGACAGTAGGACAGCGGGACAGTAGGACAGCGGGACAGTAGGACAGCGGGACAGTAGGACAGCGGGACAGTGGGACAGCGGGACAGTGGGACAGCGGGACAGCAAGACAGCGGGACAGTAGGACAGCGGGACAGTAGGACAGTAGGACAGCGGGACAGTAGGACAGCGGGACAGTGGGACAGCAGGACAGTGGGACAGCGGGACAGTAGGACAGCGGGACAGTGGGACAGCAGGACAGTAGGACAGCGGGAAAGTAGGACAGCGGGACAGTAGGACAGTGGGACAGTCGGACAGCGGGACAGTAGGACAGCGGGACAGTGGGACAGCGGGACAGCGGGACAGCAAGACAGCGGGACAGTAGGACAGCGGGACAGTAGGACAGTAGGACAGCGGGACAGTAGGACAGCGGGACAGTGGGACAGCAGGACAGTGGGACAGCGGGACAGTAGGACAGCGGGACAGTAGGACAGCGGGACAGTGGGACAGTGGGACAGTGGGACAGTGGGACAGCGGGACAGTAGGACAGCGGGACAGTGGGACAGCAGGACAGTAGGACAGCGGGAAAGTAGGACAGCGGGACAGTAGGACAGCGGGACAGTAAGACAGCGGGACAGTGGGACAGTGGGACAGCAGGACAGCAGGACAGTCGGACAGCGGGACAGTAGGACAGCGGGACAGTCGGACAGCGGGACAGTAGGACAGCGGGACAGTGGGACAGCGGGACAGCAAGACAGCGGGACAGTAGGACAGCGGGACATTGGGCAGTGGGACAGCAGGACAGTGGGACAGCGGGACAGTAGGACAGCGGGACAGTAGGACAGCGGGACAGTGGGCAGTGGGACAGCAGGACAGTGGGACAGCGGGACAGTAGGACAGCGGGACAGTGGGACAGCAGGACAGTAGGACAGCAGGAAAGTAGGACAGCGGGACAGTAGGACAGCGGGACAGTAAGACAGCGGGACAGTGGGACAGTGGGACAGCAGGACAGCAGGACAGTCGGACAGCGGGACAGTAGGACACCGGGACAGTGGGACAGTGGGACAGCGGGACAGTGGGACAGTGGGACAGTGGGACAGCGGGACAGTGGGACAGTGGGACAGCGGGACAGCAGGACAGCGGGACAGTGGGACAGCGAGACAGTGGGACAGCGGGACAGTGGGACAGCGGGACAGTGGGAAAGCAGGACAGTAGGACAGCGGGACAGTAGGACAGTGGGACAGTAGGACAGCGGAACAGTGGGACAGCGGGACTGTAGGACAGCGGGACAATAGGACAGTAGGACAGCGGGACAGTTGGACGGTAGGACAGCGGGACAATGGGTTAGTAGGACAGTCCCGCTGTCCTACTGTCCCGCTGTCCCACTGTCCCACTGTCCCGGGACAGTGGGACGGCCCTCAGCGTAACATGGGCCGAAAAAAGTATTAAAAATTCAGGCCAATGTAATGATCAGGGACGGAACGTTTTTCCATGGAACTAGAAAAGTGTAAGCTTACGCTTTTGATTAATTTTTTTACTTGGCTTAGGCTTAGGAATATGCTCATTCTTACCCTTAGGCTTAGGCTTAGGCTTAGCAATATGCTTATAATACTGTTCCGCCCCTGTTTTTTACATTGACCAAAATTCATAACAGAAAACAAAATTAGCTTTGTATGGAGCAGACTCGAAGTAGCGTAGTTACAGGGAATCCCAGTAGGGGGCTTACAACAACGCAAGCTAGATTTTTTGGCACATAACCATGGTATATTTTATCCAAAAGCATTAGCCCACACCTTTGCCTTAGCCTAAACCTTATTACCTTATATGATGGTGCGAAAAAGAGAACAAAAGCGAAAATTTCATACTAATGTTTTGTCGGTCGCAACCACTTATCGTTCTGCTTGTCACGCAAAGGCTTTCACATCAGTAATTTCTTAAGAAGTAATTCAGATTGCATCTCTCGTGATATTTACTGGTTTGTTCAGGTCAAACGAGAGCAAGATTTAATGTTAAAATTCAAAATTTTTCAATGGTCAAACGAATTGTAAACTAAGAAATTCGGCAAATTAACCCAAAGTTCAAGTTTCGTCAACAATAAGTATATTGTACCTGTACGCAAGAATCTCAGCGCCGGTAGAAGCGCCCCCCAAACCACTAATCTGGGAAGACTAACCTTAGTGTCCCACCATGGCAAACTAAACTTTTTTCGCAGGTTGCGAAGTTATTAAGCTGAAAAACGTTTTATTACCCCCTTGTACCTGTTTGGGTGGAGGCTGATTAAGCTAACCCCGACCCAGAAGAAGCTCAAACCAAACATGTCCGAGGGGTGGTTGTTGAACAGGCCAAAGAGAACTATCCAACTTTACAAAAACAATACCATATTCTCAACGTTTGGTAAACAAAAACTTTGTTATTTGCTTAAAAAATTAAAAAAGACAGTCTTAAAAACGTAATTCTGCTCTCAAGTGACGTATTGCTGCTATTCGAGTGGATTTACCTTTTGCACGATAGTTAACAACAAATGAGTCGTTCATATAGACGTAACCACCGACAGGGATCAGACGTAAGACCAATGGCGGATCCATGGGGGCCACCCCGGCCGTGCCCCCCCAACAGCATCTCGACAAAAATTATATAGAGTGTCAATTGCTGTTCTACGCTGTTTATTTCTTTGTTTTATACGCAATAGTATACGCAGCTTATAATAAGCTCCGTCTTATTTCCCCCTCTCACTTGGGACACTACAGTATGGGTCAAAAATAAGTTTATTACCTGTGAAATTTTGCCCCTCCCATTTTGAGATCCTGGAACCGCCACTGCGTAAGACGATGGAGAATAAGCAATTGTTTGCATAGACATTGTGACAATTATATACGTGGACCTTTTACTTTTCTACCTGTAGGTACGCCTTTGGTCACTCTAACCCGGAAAAAAGAACAATGTATAGGCACAAAGAACCAACACAATATTTGTTTTAGTTTAACGAATGGGTAAGGCGATTGTGAAACCCAATTAAATACTTTACTACCATGCCCTCACTGACAGATACAACGTGGTCCAAGAATGCGATGCTGCCCTAACAGGAATACGCACCAAAACTTCGTATTAAGATTTACTTCTAAAATTGCGTTTTTTTTTTGTATTTCGTCTACGTTTAACCGCCGGGTTTTTTTACATTTTTATATTTCGCCCGCGGCTTCCAACAGAAATTTCAGGATGTGACCCTGCGTGGCATTTGTAACAGTTATAACAAATCAGATTGTATTTTGGAATTAGAATATTATAACCCTATAACGGAATATGTGCCTATTTTGCCAAAATCACTTGTAGACAAACGTCGTTATATCTGCAATTTCGGTTCATATAAAACCGTGCTAATAAATCTCCTATAACAAGCAGTGAACCAGTCAAGCACCTGGTGTGTGTTGGTGCACCTATTTTGGGGGGAGTACTTCAATGCCAATTCGAGTAAAACACTAGGGGACACAGAAAAATTTGTCAAATCACGTTCCTACCTATTCGATAAGCCTGCCAGGAATACTAAAACTAACGTTTAATTGGAAGATAACAATGTAAGGGGCCTAACCCCATTCTCCCGTCCGAATTTCTCAGTCCTGCGGGTCGGTTTGAAAACCCAGTTTTACCTGCACAATACGAGGTATAAGCGTGTCAAAGACGATTGGCTACGAAATTAGGCAAAGAAAAATCGACCGGTTTTAAAATTGTAGTATATCAATCAATTGACCTATTTTTCCAACCAGACCAACTTGGAAAATAATTGCTTACATGGGATTGCTGGCTGGAAGCACAAGGATGACAGTGGCAGCGTAGCAGGCTGATCCAAAAACGGGGTCCACTACGCATTCGCACAATCGACAATTTTGGAAATAACCAGAACGTCGAAACCATTTAGAAGCCAATCGCAATTTTAGTCATTTTTAAGATAGGTTCTCACTGTTTTTGTGTCAAATTTTTTTATGTATTTGCTAAAATACAATTTTTTGCAGTCTGAAACAAGGTATTTTGAATAAAACATAACCAAACAGCGAAAACAATTGGGCTTTAGCGTATTAATCTGTAATTATCAGTTTAGTGGATATATGATATAAACACAACCGGATCCATGGAGCGGGGGATGGGGTGTACGTTTCCCGTCAGAAAATGTTTTGTGATAAATGATAATGTCGTTATCTTACAATTTTTTTCACTCTCAGAAAATTAGCATATACTACATAAATTAAAAATTGCGTTTCATAACTTTCGCTAGCCTATTCGGATCGTCATGAATTTGTGGATCCGCCGCTGGATATGAAGAAAACTGAGCTACTCTTGGATAGGTTTTCACCCTTTTAAATGAAAAAGATTTGTCTCCACTTATAAATTATACTTAAATTTCCGTATATTCCATGAAATATTGTATAATTTCTAACATTTTAGGATCATTAACACGAACAACCCTTTAGCTGCACTCAGGCCCGTCACCTTTTGATGGGGCTAAAAAGTATTTTTAAATCCAAGTAATTAAATTTTTAGTCTTTCACGAATGCTTATTTCGGGGCAGCCTAACTATTAAAATCGCAAGCTGACCCCTTTATTTTTACATCAGTTACAGATATGCTAAAGACTATGTTTGGCGGTTCTGAATAAATGCCTACACTCACTAAAAAATATACTTAAAATTAAGTAAAACTGTTGCCGAATTAAGTGTCGGTTTTACTTACTATGGTGCTTGGCAAAGTTTTACTTAATTTTAAGCAAGCCCAAAATTTTTAGCTTGATATTTACTTAATTAATTAGGAAATGACAGCAGTAGTTTTACTTATTTACATTATTTAAGCAAAGATTTACTCAATATTTAGCACACTTATACTTAAAAAAGTTAGTAAAATATAACTATAGTATTTTAAGTAGAGTGTTTTTACAGAGCATCCGTAGAGAAAGTGTATGTACACAAATTGGCTAACCAAAATCAATCTTTGAACACACATTTAACCTCAGCACAAGCTACAGCCCAAGTTACCTCCCGACGCCAAAATTATTTATACGAGCTTGATATATAGGCCAATGTTAGTTTTAGGGCCGTATAACAGTAAATTAAACATATTTCTAAGCCTAAGCGTAAGCCTCAAAGTTAAAAAAAGTGCAAAGCTTAGCCTAAGCCTAAAGCAAAAATGTGCTCTAAATTCTTAAATCTATTATATATTTATATACTGTAGCGACCAGAATAAGAGGGGGATAATCATAGGTGGGGTCCCCATTATGAGTCGCAATCAATAGGAGTCCGTATCCCTAATAAGAGAGCGTAAGCGGATAGAGTCCTTAAACCCTAATTAGAGTCCGTAAAATGTCAATTTCAATAATTGTAGTGCATAAATGACTCTATGACCATATAATTGGAGTTTGAAACTTTAAAGCGTACTGTAATTTTGAAAGTACATTCATATAAGTATAATCTTGCATTATTGCACAAGCTATTGAAACAAGACAAATAAATGTTTAACTCAACTCACAGTTGTATTAGCGGATATATTTCAGTATAACGAAGCGTGGCGGAGCGTGGGTTAAAAATAAATAACAATCCGTAACCGAATAACACGGATATCCTGCGGAGAGGCCAAATAAATATCAGTACCCCTCTCTTATTCGGGCACTACAGTATATACATATATATTATATGTACGAGCTTGATCTTTTTATTTATATACATTTTGAAAGTAAAATGTATAGAAATACATGCACGATAATTGTCATCAGGACAGCAATTTCCCGTATTCCCCAAGCTATTGAATTAATAATTTATTTCTCGAACGGAAAAAATGCTATTTTATATACAAACTTCAAAACAAGCTGTCCATCGAAACAAATGAGACAACGCCGCTGTGTTAATTTATTTGAACCATGAAAAACAGACGTTTTTGTTATTGTTCGATATATTTATACAAAGCTGAAATTGTACACATTGGGACGTTAATTTTAGTTCTTAGCCTGTAACGACTGTTCCAAAAAATAAACAATACAGTATGCGATGACAGTGCGGGATGGGATTGCCGACAGGAAGTTCAAGAATACAGCAGCCCCCAGTCTGAATTCGTTTTTTCGGTGGACAAACTCGGCTAGAATATTTAGTATTGAAACTAGAAATACACTAAACTAACCTAACACACACATATATATAAATACATATTATGTACATATATACATATATAATATATGTATATATATACTGAAGTGGAGCGAATAAGATGGGGAGACTGGTATTTATTTGGCCTCTCGAGAAGGTACCCCCTGTTATTCGATTACAGACTGTTATTTATTTTTAACCCGCCCTCCGCAAACAATGGTGAGTCAACCGAAATAGGCCCGAATTTGACTCTGGTGGAATCGAATTTTGACTCAGTTGGTGTAGTCCGGAAAAACCTATTTCGGATAGAGTTAATTTGACTCACCATTTTTTGCGGTGTAGTCGGACTAGCAACGAACCATAATGTTTATGTTGACCCACTATAATTAGGAAACGTGTCAAAAATGAAACGATATTCTAAACACTTATCGTCGTGTTTCAAGCAGCATCTTTCAAAACGTTTTTGATAGGCGAAAAAACTATTTTTTGCAAGCGGAAAACTAAAATGAATCGCAAGAACACCAAAAACGCTATTTTAACATCAGCATAAACGCTTTTTTAAAAACGCGAAATTTTTTTAGCATTTTTGACACAATTCCTAAAGGTACTGCACTGTATGGAGGTATATAATTCGTAAGACGTGTATGATGAAACTAAACATAGCCTAACTTTTCAGTAAAATTCTTCGCATTCTACTAAACTGTATTGCGCTGTTAATTCCTACAAACACAGACTAACCACAAGCACTCGGTATACCAGAAATCCCTTTGGCAGCCCAGCCTGCTAGAAGAAGCCAAAAAAATTTTCAGGCGAGAGAGTCAAAATTTATTTATTATATACAAACGAAGCGAAACTCCTAGCAGGGATAACGTTGGCACATTTTTCCAACGCCAAGCATACCTGGCCCGCGTAGCGTACGAGACGGAATAGCACTGGTTTTTGCATGTTGTTTCGAGTTCACTAGGTTCCTTGCCGTGAAACCAGAACCAGATGGTGATAATCCATTTGCTTGCTTCATTAAAATGTCGCTTATAAACCTTTAAAAACGTGCAAAAAAACTACCAAAACCTGTAAAAAGACCCTAAATTACTACCACGGCCATAACCAGACTGTGATCCTCTGCGGTATTGAACCAGAAATTATTTAAAGGTTGCAAAAATAGATTACTTTGCTAGGTTTTCGGGTTTAGTCTATTACACAGGACCGCTACTGTCTAGCGTTGTCTAGAAATTACATTTGACATCGTTCAATTGAAACGTGTTCGCTCTGCCTAAACGAAAATTTAAATCAGGCTGTGGGATAAAAATTGATACCGAAAATACCAGAAACGGAACCGGATAGTGATCAAAACAGCTGAAAACCCATAAACACTTCGGTGGGGTTGACACCGAAGTAAACATATGTTTACAGTGCTGAACCAGACACGTGTAAAGGCGCCCCTCACATTCCAGGATGAGTTCCCTCAACGCAAAGGCGGATCCAGGATTTCTCAGTGTTTGATCCGAGGTTGCCCGAGCTCGCGTTCGTGTTTAGCTGTTAGGACATCATCCCAAAGATAACAGTTTCAACAAAAGTTACAAATGGTGGATCTAGGAAGTGAACAAAATAAATCATACTTCGGGCAAAGCGTGCAACTTTTTTGACATTTGTGTTAAAGTAGCTAAACAGCGCATATCTTAGGTAGAACCAATACGGTCTTCATATGCTCCAACCATGGGAGATGGTACAGAGCACACCTCACTCCAAACCTCTTATCGATCTTCAATAATTCATTTTGGGAGTTATATTATCTTAAGCAAAAGTGTTGGCGAGCGCGCGTAAGCGAGCGAAAATATTTAACCCTTTCTCACATGAATATTTTCAATTTCATATGAGATGTAATTTCAAGGTAAGATTCGATCCTCAGTCTCAAGGGTGGGAGGCGTTTACGATGACCGCTGAGCTATAGGAGCTTGCCGCTCGAGCCCGAGTAGGCTCTCACGTCTTGTGGAGATTTTGCACTACGCATATATGTTATAAATGTTAAACACTGCTCACAGTGTGTGCATTGCTCGTACATTATTGTATTTATACTCTATGAGTGAAAGGGTTAACATTTAACAACCTGGTGGGTATTTTAAAGTCTGCGAAGTGTCAGAAGCCACTAAAGAATCACGAAAAAATAGAGTACTGACAAAAACTTGTGAGCAAAAGGATCGAGACACCAGACCCGTTTCAAAACTTCGGGGTTTTTGTTTCAACTGGCTATGGTGGGTACTGCGTTCGGGGTAGGGGCCCCAAATTGGGATCTGTGTGGAGGCTGCACCGTCCCTGAAGGCTCAGTAGCCAATGCACTGATGGTTGAATTCGGAAGCTTCAGTAAATAGTACATTGTTGCTTTGCGGCTTCAGTGCTTTTTACTTAGCGTAGAGTACAAACTACCATTCAGCTATTCAAATTTTAAATTACAAGGAATAGCTTAATTTCAATAAATACATAGATAGTGAAATTAGCGGAAAATATAAAATGTTTAAAAACTGAAATTGATTATACAATCCATAGTCAAATAAATCGAGTCTAACAATTTTCATTTGCATAAAAACTTTGAAAAATTCGCAGAAATATAGCAATGATGACAGTAAACTTGAAATATATTTTAAAAAGTGATATCCATAACATATTTTTATTGCTCGTTAAAATTTTAGACTCATAGTTTTGAGTACCTGAGTCAACAGTCTTGAGTGCTCTTCAAATGTGTCGCGTTACAAGATGATTGGGGTGCTTTAAAATTTTCAATTACAAAATACTGTAGTGACCCGAATAAGTGGGGAGTAGAGTAATAAGAAAGGAAAGTCTCCATTTTGAGTCCCAATCAATAATAGTCCGTATCCCTAATAAGAGTCTGTAAGCGGGTGGATTCCCTAAACATTAGTTAGATTCCGTAAATGTCAATTATTCCTAATTATAGTGCATGTGCATAAATGACTCCGGGACAAAGTTGAGTTCGAAACTTTAAAACGTTACTAAGTGTTGAAAGTACATTCCTTAGTATAACCATGCATTATCTTTCAAGCTTTTGATACAAGCCAAATGAACGTTTAATTCAACGGATAGTGGCAAACCGGATATATATCAGTAACGAAGGATGGCGGAGGGCTGGTTTAAAATAAATAACAGTCCGTAACCGAATAACAGGAGGGTACCCGCTGGAGAGGTCCAATAAATATTAGTCCCCCTCAGTCGGGTAACTACAGTACCTTAAGAAACGTGCCTCCCTCAACTTCACCTATCACGCCCCAAGTTTGCGGTCGAAAAGTTGACTATTGCAATCGAATTATTGTGCATCTCTGATAAACTTTTTAATGTTTATCTTGCTTCAATATTTCTCAACCACCATTAAATTTACAGTAAAAATTTGCAAAAATTGATATAAAATTAGATTCCGCTAACCAGATAGGATATACTTATCGAAAGTTGTCCGTCATAACATTCGTTTTATCATGAGTGGATGATACACTTAAGAAGAGTATGGAACTGGGCACATTATGTGTAGAAAAAATTGTATCCGGCACGCGTTGCGTTTTGCCTATAACCCCTTTGGTTAGAGGGAGTACAACCAATGCGAACCTTGGTATTCGGCGTAAAACATGGTCCCCTTATAGTTTAGTTTAGGGGTATTCATGTGATAACGACCCCGTCTAAAAAGGGTCGGCTAAAAACGCAACACCCGGTGGTACATTTTGAACCATGCGGGACCCCAAGAGTTGCACACTCCTGTCATAACCCACACTTGGTTTTATTAATACCAACCAATAGCAACCGCTTTAGCGATTTGCTGATGCGTTTGCCTCCTTCTTGGTTCACGTACACTCCCCCAACAGGCTAACGCTATATTTGGACGAAGGCTTTGACTTTAGATTGACAGAAAACTTTGCCTAAGCCTAAAAATAATCCCAACCATTTTGCCTAAGCCGTTTCCTGAGCCTAGAGCCTTAACTTTAAATGTGGGTGGAAATGTACAACAGCTGTTTTTTATACAGCCTGTATAGGCCCTGGGAAACAATTTCAAATAAGAAAAACTTTAACAAACACAAGACGACAAAAATCAACTGCACTTTGATAGGACATTACAAAAACCAAGAGTGGATGATCACTCTATATAACAAGAGTGTGCAACTGGGTACGTTGTGTGTATTAATGAATGTACCAGCACGCGTTGCATTTTTGTTCGACCCCCCTCAATCAGGGGGTTAAGCAAGATTTTAACAGTATGCTTCAGTACATCTACCCCCCTTTAAACAAGAGGGTTACAATTTCCTCCTTTACTACGATATAAAACTGCATAAAGACCCCGTCTAAACAAGGGGGGTACGCCAAAAACGCAAGGCGTGCCGGGTACATTCTTTAATACATAGAATGTACCCAGTTGCACACTCTTGATATAAAGAGTGATCATCCACTCTTGCAAAAACGAAGAAAAAGTTTAAATCGGAAATTGAATATTGAAGAAATAGATAGAAACGGGCACGCAAAGCTACATTTTCTGCGATACAATTGTAATTGTACATAAGCTATAAACCCTAGGGCCCATATTCTCTGAGGCTCAGGATTATGTTTATACCACTGTTACGGCCCTGTTCTATACATTAGCTTAAATAACTCTCTCGAATAAGCAATAAAATTCATCGTCACTGTCCTTAAAACGAACCAAAAAATAATTTTTGGCAGTATTACAATCTTTTTCAGCCCCAGCCACCAAGCGGATCTAAAAGTTTGTTACAAAAATTTTTGAAAGAAAAGCTGAGCAATCCATATCAGTATAGACGTAGGTAGGTAGTCCCACGTTGGTTGAGCAGTTCCACATCTTAGAGGGTTGCAAAACAAAATTTTAAATGACTTACAAGCAAAACTAAAAGCTTTCTAGGGGCCAAAACTTTTTCAGGTGGGGTGGCTAAGCACTCCTAGAACCGCTCTAGTTCCAGCATAGCACGAAATGCTAGTGTGATCATCTGCACTTTACGTGCTAGTACTCTATTTGGCAATTTTTAGCTATCACTATGAAGCTGTTAAAGTGGATCACACAGAAGAAAAACTATGGACAAAAATTAAACATTTAAATTCTCATTTATTCAGAAGGACACGCTTGGGAATTTAAGCTAAAATTGGGTATTGAAACGTGAAATGTTGAATTTAAGTTTTTCAACTGAAGACATTTGGCGATAGGTGAATTCGTGTACTGATATGTCTGATACGCCGTCTTCCTTGTCGCCCAATGGTTTGATAGGCTTGGCATCTATATATTAAGCTGGAACGCACCACATACGTGTTTTGGGCATCGTTCCAGCTTTTTAGTGTGTACTATGCGTGATATGATAAAACAGAAGTATGCAAATTTCTATATATTAAAGCTGGAACTCAACACACATATTTTGGGCATCGTTCCACCTTTTTAGTGTGTACTATGCGTTATATGATAAAAACATAAGTATTTAAATTAAGAATAAGTGTAGTCATCAAGTTTGTAACAAATGTCTGCGACTTAATAAAAAGTTACATTTTTTACAACGCTAAAACCTTCAAAATATTTTTGTTTTAAGAACAAATATTTATTAGCAAAAACGACACATAAATGTATTATGGTTTTAATAATTTACGCCTTTTACGTGCAAAATGAGTAATGAAACCTAATTCTCGGTCTTAAACATTGAATTGTTGATTAGTTCGGAGCTGATTATCCGAAGCTAAATTGACCAATCATTGATGCTACTAAAGATTCACGGGAAATGTCCTTGGTGATTGTTTAGAATGATCGTATGCTGTATTTTGAACATTTAACTAGCAACTTTGTAATGCTTATTACGAACACAATAGCATTGCAGACTTTGGAACACATTGATTAATATACTGTGGATACCAAAGAATGTTTAACAAATATTGCGGATACAAAGCAAATTTCGTAAGTTGAAATATTATGTGTTGTAGTAACCCGAATTAGAGGGGACTGATATTTATTTGGCCTCTCCAGAGGGTACTCTTCCCGTTATTCGGTTACGGACTGTTATTTATTTTTAACCCGCCCTTCGTTACTGATCTATAATTCGGTATTGCAATTATCCGTTGAATTAAACGTTTATTTGTTTTGTATCAAAACCTTGAGCGATAATGCAAGGTTATAAGAATGTACTTTCAAAACAAAGTATGTTTTTAAGTTTCAATCTGAACTGTATTTGGTGCTGGAGTCATTGATGCATTACGATTTTCGATAATTTACAGTTATGGACTATAATTAGGGTTTAGAGACTCAATCCGCTCACGGACTCTTATTAGGGATACAGACTCCTATTGATTGAGACTCAAAATGGAAACCCCTATTTTTCTGATTATATAATGCAATGTAATATATTGAGTTATGCACAACATTTTCGGACAGCAAATGAAATTTTGTCATTAAAAATAGCAAATTGGAAATTTTTTCCATTTTAAATGCATGAGTAACTCAAGCCCGTAGCCAGCTCATCTTGTTAGGAAAGGGCTAAAATTAATTCAGATGGACCATCCAATGGTATTTGTTGACGTACAAGCAAGATTGCAAATTTTCTAAAGAGGCCAAAATTTTTTCCAAGCGGCCGCTCCTCGGGGGCCCCCTTGGCTACGGCCCGGCGTATAACTGATGTGATTCTCTTTGACAACCCAAAAAACATACGTCCATGATTGATATATACTTTGAATTTAGTCAGGTTTCTAGAATTCGTCTATAAATATATTATAAAACCGACTTGCAATGAAACCTGGCCAGTTATAAAAATAAAACCAGAAAAAATAAACAACAAAATAAATATCTAAAAATACAGACGGTACTGACAATACACAGCGAAGCATGGTCTCTCAAATTTCGATACATGACCAGTATTAGCTATCTCATTATCCTAAAGTTGGTAAAACATTTTTCAGGAGGGGTATGCAATTCACCTCACAGACTTTAAACAGAGCTAAAACCTTTAGGCAAAAATTTCCCACGCGCTAAGCCACGTTGGTGTCCGATTGGACAGATCGAAACCAATCGATATTCATTCAGTTTCTATATTTGATTGATTCTGATATGGTTTAGTATTTAACCTCACCAGTATAAAGGCCGCACAGTATAACGAGATTACAATAGAGTTTAGCTCATACGGGGTGGGACCGCTGCGCAATCAAATCCCTGTCTCCCCCCTCTGACTGAATGCCTAAACCAAGAAATGTAAACTTGAAATAAACACAACGCAAATCAAGAGCAAATTTATGGTACAAAGCGCTACTCATAGTTGGTGTAAAGTCACACAAAAAATGGCCACAAAAAGGTGGCTACTGGCCAAGACAAGAGCGCCAGTGAAAGCCTGCGTAGAAGACCAATCGCCGTGATAAAGCACGTGGCATTGACGGCGAAGTTGTGTTCCTTTAAACCGAAACCGTAGCGAAAGAGCAACGGGTGAAGCAGCCAAATGCATGTTTTATTTAGCTGGAGCGTAGTCAGGATTTTAGTTCGAGAGGGTATAACGTTAAGGACCCATGTAGAGAACAGGGCCGGATCGTTTTCCGGAGGGGCTATAATAGAGTCAGTTTATTAAGCTTTAGACTAATTTTTTGCTTAGGCTTAGGCTTAGGCTTAGGAATATGCCCATCAATACGCTTAGGCGTAGGCTTAGGCTTAGGAATATGCTTTTTACTACTGTTCCGACCCTGTTCTATACATGGGCCACTTTAAGCATGGTCAGTGTTTGCGTGCGAACGTACCGTCTAAGAAACATTTAATTGCTAATTCTAAACGCGGTAATTTGCCCATTTTCTAATTCGTTCTAGGATTTACGGAGGTACGCGTCACCGAAATACCCCTGTACTCCGCTGCACTGTTAGCCGTGAAAAGTTTGACCGAATGTATAGAACAGGACCGTAACAGTAGTATTAGCATATTCTTAAGTCTAAGCCTAAGCCTAAAGCTAATGGTAAGAATGAGCTAAACCTAAGCGTAAGCTTAAGCAAAAATAGTCAAAAGCTTAAGCTTCCTCTATTGCAGTCCTGCAGAAAAAAACGTTCCGCCCCGCCCATGATCGGTACAATGACCAAAAGTTTAGTATTCTAGAAAAATCTAAACGCACGCTAAAATAGACAGAAAAACTATTTTAGCGTGATTTAGTGTGGTGTTGCATTCTAAGTTGGCTAATTTAGTCTTATCGAGGGTTTTGGTCAAAAATAGTCGGGTTTTGCTTTGCAAGACCGGTATTTCTAGCAGCTCACAACGGCATTTGATGGTAGTACTGTGACAGCGTTAAAATGAATTAAATTAAGTTGACGCGATATTTGAACAAGCCAACGCGTAAGATTGTGTCACTCTAACGAAGGAAAAATAGCGTTTGCCAGTGAAACGAGCAAGAAAACTGGTTTAATTGTTTAATTCAACACTCAATGCCCCGATTTTTCGCGTCGTTTTAGGAATTTTGTGGCGAAAATATACCCTGTAACGCTTATAATACTTGCGTCTAGCCTTACCTTTACCTAAAATTGTCGAAATCAGTAGGTTCAGGCCGTTAATAGGGTAACATAAGTCGTAGCTATTCAGATTTAAACGAATCAATCTTGACTACCAAAGTGAATTCAAAATGCGATGACCCGTGGCTTTTTTGCCGTCAGGTGCCATTTTTCAACGATAATTGGCTGTCATGTCAATACAGCCGTGGCTATGCGGTTCGAGGCCACTTCCACCAACCGGAGAAATGCCCCGCCCGACAAAGTGCCAATTGGCGTACGACACCATCCTGCATCACACCGAAAGCTATCAAAAAAGCACCCAAAAGTATACCGAAGTGCTTAATCTTCTCGTTCAGTGTCAAAACCGCTATAGCCCAAAGCCAGAGCTATCTTGGCAGAGTTGAACAACGCAGTTGTTCGGGTAAATTGATAACCCTATCATACATTGGAATATCGAAAAAATATTCAGTTGAGTGGTGCCGAATGTGCCAATCCCAAACCGGTATTTCTAAATTCATATGCACAGAATGGCAAAATTCAAATCAATTACGCTACATTTGTTCTGTTGTAACAATATTGGCCAATGTAAAGATCAGGGGTGGAACGTTTTTCTGCAGGACTGCAATATAGTAAGTTTAAGCTTTAAACTATTAAGCTTAGGTTTAAGCTTAGGCTTTAAGATAGATGTAAGCTCGTTCTTACGTTTTGGCTTATGCATAGGCTTGGGAGTATGTTTGTATTACTGGAACGTCAGTATTTTATAAATTGACCAAAGTATGAAAATTAAATTAAAATTTGCCACTCAGAAATTGGGAAATTAAAAATAACCAAATAAGCAACACTCAGTGGCGACCATATAACCTCGAACTTCAGAAACGATCGAAGCATTAAAGTTTTGTTATATTTTCGCTTTGCGAAATTTTTTAACTTTTTGCCATCTAAAACGCAAATCTTTTACTCATGAAAATTTTTTTTACAAACCCACACAAATGAGACGGAAATGTGCCTTCCGTATTATCGCCACTGCATACGCGGAACTACGAAGCAGGTAAGATTTAGCGTAGTCGGCATTCACAGATATTTTGAAATTTTAAACTTAAAACCCTGATCAGGCACGGTTTTCTAATGAGAAACACAGGGAATTAAAAAATATCATAATTTAAATTTTGTTCCACGTAGTTAAACTGAGCAAGCACTTGATATAACAAATACGCAATACGAAAATAAAATAAATTGAGCCCATGTATAGAACAGGGCCGTAACCACAGTATAAGAATATTCCTAAGCCTAATCCTAAGCCGAAGCATTAACACTAGAATAAGGATGAGCTTATACCTAAGCCTTAAAGACTAAGCTAAGCATTAACACAAGAATGAGCTTATACTTAAGCCGTATAGCCTAAGCTAAGCATTAACACAAGAATAAGCTTGTATCTAAGCCTTAAAGCCTACTCAAAATTTAGTCTAAAGCTTAAGCAAACTCTATTACGGCCCTGCAGAAAAATATTCCGTCCCTGAATCATATACTCTCGCGTAAAGCGTTCCATATTTTTGCGCTTTGCATTCTGCGAAATTAAAAAAGGCAAACAAACATACCTAATTTTGGTTTCGTCAAACTAAATCTTCTCTACTGTAGTAAACAAAACAATTGCGGAGATGGCTAGAAATCACCTGCTATAGCTGATATTTAGCTGTAAAGATGCAATTGCGGCAGGTAAGTATTGATTTTGGCAAGATAATAAGTTTATTGCAAAAATACAAAAAAAATAGCATTAACATAAGTTAAACTTCATGATTTTGTACTCGGCTATTCGCAAAAGAATGAAATCATTTGGAAGAAAAAATTTTCAAAATCAAACCATTTTCGAATGACCACCCGGTTTAAGAATTACGAAAGTAAACCTCAGAAAATGAAATTGAAGAGAATACGGCATGTAAAGTGTAGTGTATGGTAATTTTATGGGTATATTTGCAGTGCAACATGTTCGATTTTGGGTCAGTGCAAGGTCGGCTTGTTGCTGAGAAATATCTGGAACTTATCCGGGTAAATTAATTACAGAGAGACTGTGGAAAGTCGTAAAACTTGTTTGTCTGCCAAATAGTTCTGCCTAACTTTAGAAACTTTGCTAAAAACCAACATTTTCTAATTTCCACAAGTTTCGAGACATATTTTTATACTATTGTACATGCTTATAAAATTTCCAAAAATTATGACGTAAAAATGCGTCATTGAAATGATGTCACAAACTTCCAGTCGGCCACTGGACTAATCGGATTAGTACTAAACCAAACCGGCGGATACAAAAATTTCTGACCGGGCACGGGCTGGCAAAAGTTATGAAACGCAATTTTCGCTGTATGGTATATGTGGCAATTGTAAGATGGGAAAATTGTTAGCTGGAGACCTTACTATTTTATCACAAAAACTTTCTGATAGCGGACGTACGCCCCCCCCTCCTCTGGATCCGCCAGTGACTAAAGTTTTGCTGCAGACAACCCGAACAAACAACTTGTGAGTCTCGCACGTGAGTTATATGGAATTTTCGTTTGTCCTTTGTCAAAATTGTTTGGCAACCTAATATGTCGAACTGGCTATGGGCCTGAACGTTATAAATAGAATAATATACAAGTTTCCAGTAGCCAAGTAGAACAAACCACATTCTGTGTTTTGGTGGTTATGATAACCTGCTAACCGTGGCATAGACCAAATTATGGTCCCTTGAGTGAATACTCAGGCAAACCAGAATATTCAAACGCTGAAATGACTTTAACAGGAGCGTACACTGCAAAAAATGATGAGTCAAATTGACTGTTTTTGAAATAGGCTTTCCCGGACTACACAGTCTGAGTTAAAATTCGACTCCGTCAGAGTCAAATTCGACTCACTGAGTCGCACCTTTGATTCTTGGAAGTCAAATTTGACTCAGTTTGTGTATTCAGAAAAAGCCTATTTTGAAAGTAGTCAATTTGACTCACCATTTTTTCAGTGAGCCAGAAGAAGTTTTGGGAGTCTTGACTCCCCCAATTAATGTACACCAAAACACGGTTTGCCACTGCAGCAAAGGGATTTAACATTAAAGTTACGTCTAGTTTCTACACTCGCTTCCTTTGCCTTGTTTTCTTTACAGTTTTGAGAGCGGATTTGACGGATCTTGATCTAGCTATCGAATAGCTGTTTCCAAACGTTCACAAAGCTCAAGATGTTCAGTGGAAGGCATAAATTTTAAAATTGTGTCAAGCATTTCGCTCGCAATTCTAAAACTGTTTAACAAGCTCAACCTTTACTGTAACTCATGGTTGCCAAAGCCTCTACGATTTCAAAGTCTATGCTGCTGGCTTGGGCTTAAGACAGCACAGGAACGTACTGAGAGATTAAAAGGGGGGTCACTCTTCAATTCGTATTCACGGTGAAGACAATGTGCTACAACAGTCGAAAGTTTTCAATTTATTAAACTTTAGAGACCGTGATTTGCAAGTGTACTCAGGCCCGTAGCCAGCTCATCTTGTTAGGAAAGGGCTAAAATTAATTCAGATGGACCATCCAATGGTATTTGTTGACGTACAAGCAAGATTGCAAATTTTCTAAAGAGGCCAAAATTTTTCCAGGCGGGCGCTCCTCGTGGCCCCCCTTGGCTACGGGCTCGGCGTATAACTGATGTGATTCTCTTTGACAACCCAAAAAAACCAACGTCCATGATTGATATATACTTTGAATTTAGTCAGGTTTCTAGAATTCGTCTATAAATATATTATAAAACCGACTTTATAAAAAAACACCATTAGGTATGCCGGTGTAGTTATGGTGTTTTTAGAACGCATTTTCTAAATAATAGACTATAGAATACCTATCCACAACGAACCAGACAGACACGATAGCTACGGCCCATGTATAGAACAGGGCGGAACAGTAGTATAAGCATATTCCTAAGCCTAAGCCTAAACCTAAACGTATGGATGAGTCAATTCCTAAGCCTAAGCCTAAGCAAAAATTAGTCTAAAGCTTAAACTGACTCTATTATAGCCCCTCCGAAAAGCGATCCGGCCCTGTTCTATACATGAGCTATAGTTATGATAGAAAGCAATGAAACCTGGCCAGTTATAAAAATAAAACCAGAAAAAATAAACAACAAAATAAATATCTAAAAATACAGACGGTACTGACAATACACAGCGAAGCATGGTCTCTCAAATTTCGATACATGACCAGTATTAGCTATCTCATTATCCTAAAGTTGGTAAAACATTTTTCAGGAGGGGTATGCAATTCACTTCACAGACTTTAAACAGAGCTAAAACCTTTAGGCAAAAATTTCCCACGCGCTAAGCCACGTTGGTGTCCGATTGGACAGATCGAAACCAATCGATATTCATTCAGTTTCTATATTTGATTGATTCTGATATGGTTTAGTATTTAACCTCACCAGTATAAAGGCCGCACAGTATAACGAGATTACAATAGAGTTTAGCTCATACGGGGTGGGACCGCTGCGCAATCAAATCCCTGTCTCCCCCCTCTGACTGAATGCCTAAACCAAGAAATGTAAACTTGAAATAAACACAACGCAAATCAAGAGCAAATTTATGGTACAAAGCGCTACTCATAGTTGGTGTAAAGTCACACAAAAAATGGCCACAAAAAGGTGGCTACTGGCCAAGACAAGAGCGCCAGTGAAAGCCTGCGTAGAAGACCAATCGCCGTGATAAAGCACGTGGCATTGACGGCGAAGTTGTGTTCCTTTAAACCGAAACCGTAGCGAAAGAGCAACGGGTGAAGCAGCCAAATGCATGTTTTATTTAGCTGGAGCGTAGTCAGGATTTTAGTTCGAGAGGGTATAACGTTAAGGACCCATGTAGAGAACAGGGCCGGATCGTTTTCCGGAGGGGCTATAATAGAGTCAGTTTATTAAGCTTTAGACTAATTTTTTGCTTAGGCTTAGGCTTAGGCTTAGGAATATGCCCATCAATACGCTTAGGCGTAGGCTTAGGCTTAGGAATATGCTTTTTACTACTGTTCCGACCCTGTTCTATACATGGGCCACTTTAAGCATGGTCAGTGTTTGCGTGCGAACGTACCGTCTAAGAAACATTTAATTGCTAATTCTAAACGCGGTAATTTGCCCATTTTCTAATTCGTTCTAGGATTTACGGAGGTACGCGTCACCGAAATACCCCTGTACTCCGCTGCACTGTTAGCCGTGAAAAGTTTGACCGAATGTATAGAACAGGACCGTAACAGTAGTATTAGCATATTCTTAAGTCTAAGCCTAAGCCTAAAGCTAATGGTAAGAATGAGCTAAACCTAAGCGTAAGCTTAAGCAAAAATAGTCAAAAGCTTAAGCTTCCTCTATTGCAGTCCTGCAGAAAAAAACGTTCCGCCCCGCCCATGATCGGTACAATGACCAAAAGTTTAGTATTCTAGAAAAATCTAAACGCACGCTAAAATAGACAGAAAAACTATTTTAGCGTGATTTAGTGTGGTGTTGCATTCTAAGTTGGCTAATTTAGTCTTATCGAGGGTTTTGGTCAAAAATAGTCGGGTTTTGCTTTGCAAGACCGGTATTTCTAGCAGCTCACAACGGCATTTGATGGTAGTACTGTGACAGCGTTAAAATGAATTAAATTAAGTTGACGCGATATTTGAACAAGCCAACGCGTAAGATTGTGTCACTCTAACGAAGGAAAAATAGCGTTTGCCAGTGAAACGAGCAAGAAAACTGGTTTAATTGTTTAATTCAACACTCAATGCCCCGATTTTTCGCGTCGTTTTAGGAATTTTGTGGCGAAAATATACCCTGTAACGCTTATAATACTTGCGTCTAGCCTTACCTTTACCTAAAATTGTCGAAATCAGTAGGTTCAGGCCGTTAATAGGGTAACATAAGTCGTAGCTATTCAGATTTAAACGAATCAATCTTGACTACCAAAGTGAATTCAAAATGCGATGACCCGTGGCTTTTTTGCCGTCAGGTGCCATTTTTCAACGATAATTGGCTGTCATGTCAATACAGCCGTGGCTATGCGGTTCGAGGCCACTTCCACCAACCGGAGAAATGCCCCGCCCGACAAAGTGCCAATTGGCGTACGACACCATCCTGCATCACACCGAAAGCTATCAAAAAAGCACCCAAAAGTATACCGAAGTGCTTAATCTTCTCGTTCAGTGTCAAAACCGCTATAGCCCCAAGCCAGAACTATCTTGGCAGAGTTGAACAACGCAGTTGTTCGGGTAAATTGATAACCCTATCATACATTGGAATATCGAAAAAATATTCAGTTGAGTGGTGCCGAATGTGCCAATCCCAAACCGGTATTTCTAAATTCATATGCACAGAATGGCAAAATTCAAATCAATTACGCTACATTTGTTCTGTTGTAACAATATTGTCAGGGACACTATTCCCTTTGGAACACTCAATTAAACTGAGCCGTTGTATAAAATTGTTGTAATTGGTATTATTATTATTATTGTCAGTGTTTTGTTGTGGGTATTGATGCCATCCTTTGTTTTTATATATACATATTGTTATGTGGTCTTTCAAGCATGATTGCTAGATGACGACGAATATCGTAAATAACTCGGGCCGCCTTCCAGCTTAAGCTGAGCCTCTCCGCCAGTAATAATCCGAGAAATACTTTTCGAAATTACGTACTTAGCGCATGAAGAACACTAATTCTCTGTAAGGTTCATACGTATACACTTACGGTTCATGTAGTTGTTGTTATTGTAAATTATTCCCTTTTGGCTCTAGTATTCATGATGTCCTGTATTATTATTTTATATATATATGTGTTTACTCGGGGTTGATTGAATTACTGAGATCCTAGCTTGATTTCTGAACCCCAATGACTAGATGTGGTTAAAAGAAGGACTAGGTAATTGACCAAGAATCGCCCCGGTAGGCTGACTAGACTTAGTTGAAAATTGCACTAAACCCTGTTTTCACTCTGACTAGAATAATGCTGACTAGATTTCCGACTAGACCTACCACCCCAGCATTGACTAGGCGTAACAATAGGAAATTCTAACAAAGACACCAGCCTCTTAGTGTTCTCTCTCTCAGCGTTTCCTTTCCTGAAATTTAAATCTCAAATTCTCCCTTAAAACATACAATCAAAACGGGGAGTGTCGCCCCGACAGATGGAAGGGCACAGTGCTGGAGACCTGCTAGCTCGCTTATCATGAAAGGTTTGGAAAGTTTTGGATTGGGTGCAGGTCGCGTCAACTGGGGGACTTTTATTTTGGCCCATGTCCCCCCCCCAATTCGGGCCCTGGTATGCATGCGTAAGAGTATATATAACGTCTTGCTAGAAAATCCAATACGCAATGCTTGACTGTTTTGAGTGAGGTTATAAGTTGAGAACCTTGCTACATAGTGTAATAATTTATAGGAGGGGGCGCCGGATGCCGTGTACGATTTGTTTCGGAAGGGAGCCTAACAATATAATGACTGCAGGAGCTTCGAGCGCCATTAGTTGATTAAAATAGGTGAAAGTAAATCCCTTCAGTGGACCTTCTTTTTTTTTGGTGTACTGCCCTACTTCTCTTCCCTGTCGCCATCTCTCTTTTTATATATAATAGTAATTTTACAGAAATTTTAATGTACTAGTGCTGAATGTTGGAAGGGAGAGTGTGCTGAGCAGGGTAAAAAGGGGGGCAACGACATGAATAAACGTTTAGTGGCATCTTTTAGAAAGAGGGGTATGCCTGGAAGAGAAGGAACCAGAATTTTATTTAGGATCCTCAGGACGCCGAAATGTTGTTCCGGGGCGCGCAAGAGTTCTCCTAGAGAGATTTGGCATGAGCCAAGGTACAAGGCCGAACAAAAGTGAGAAGTCAGATTCCGCGCCATGGGTAGGATCCTCATGCATTCCTAAGTCGCGTTTCGCAGGGGGATGCCTTATTGATAGTCACCCCCACCCCTTTACAGTGTTGTAGCCGACTGTTAGCCACCGAGCGATTGCTCCAAAAACCCTGAAGCTTCGCGATAACTATGAGTTGCGGCGGTTTTCAAAGGTAATTTGATCGGAAGGAAAAGTAAATAACCGCCGACCAAGATAATAGCAGCAGTTTCTGCACTGAACGGTGAAGAGGCATCGCACCCCGCAAGGAAAAAGAAACTGTCTATAACGACAGTTGAGGGTTTTGAAATTTTATAAATTTTGAATTTTAAGTTAAGCAACGCCTCGCCTCAGCCTAAGGGGGGTAGTTAGTTTAGGATTGGGGGGTAGTTTTGTTTTTGTGTTCAGGGTACGCCAAGGGGATAGGTGAAATTATGTTTTGCGCAGGCGCAACAGTATTTCTAGGAGGTAATCAAGTAGAGCGATGGTCGTCTGTCTCTTAGGACAACCGGACTTCAGGATTTGAGCTCCGTTGTTTTTAGGATTCAGGTGTGGAGCTGGCGTTCTTGGGTTCGGCACGCCGGGTTGGCCGAGTAAGCCGTCCCGGCTGCCGTTTTAGGTCGAAAACCAGGATCTTGCAAAAATTCTGAATTTTGTGACACTTAAATTTTGAAATTTCATTTCGTATTTGGGCTTCCTGGGGTTCTATATTTAGTACCTGTTGTCTTGGCCTTCTGTTCTGGCCGAGAAAGCCACTCCGAACCTGCACAGTGAACGAACGTCTAAAATTAGCGGGAATGTAGGTTAGGAGTATTGGTCGCGAGTTGGGTTTTTAGGAAATTTTGACTGTTATTTTACGGAATATAGCACGTAGGCTGACATTAGGCAATTTCCCTGCATCGTGCCGACTAAGAAAATCACCCCAATTATGGCCCGCAATGCGATAGTCAAAAGTTATAGACATTTTTAAACTTCAAGATTTTGTGCGTGTGCGTCCGGAGGCCCGACCCCCAAAAATGCAATTTTCACTTTTCCGAGATCGGACGTTAAAATCTGTACTATTCGACTCAGCTCGCTCAGCTGATCAAGGAAACCACCCCGAACTTTATCCGGAAACCAATAGTTCGAAAGTTATGGGCCCCTGAAGTTTTCGGGATTCAACGTGTGCACGCTTTACGGATCCCGGGTCCAAAAATGCAATTCTCACTTTTCCGGGATCGGGTGCCAAATTTGGTATCAATCAATTCAGCTCGTCGAGCTGGTTAAGAAAACCACCCCAAACCCTGTTCGCAAACCAGTACTTAAGGAGTTATGGTCAACCAAAGATTTCAAAGATTTTGTGTATGTACACTTTTACGGATCGGATCCTGAAGAACGCGATTTTCACTTTTTCACGATCCACTATAAAAATGGGCACCATTCGATTCCGCGCATCGCGCTGAGTAAGAAAACCACCCCAAACAGGCCTCGCAAATCAAAACGTAAAGAGCTATGGCCATTTGAAAATTTGATAATTTACATGTACATACAAATTACGGATCCGGTCCCTAAAACGCGATTTCGACCTTTTGGAACTACCGGGTTGAAATTGATATCATTCGATTTGGTTCTCTGAGTAGAGCGAGAAAACCACCCCTAACACGGTCCGCAAATCGACATTTGAAAAGTTATGGTCGCTTAGGACATTGAAAAATTTATGTTTTTAGCACTTGGCCAGTGGGTTTTGGGAGTCGCGATTTTCAGTTTAACGGGAATGGCATTAAATTTGGAACTGTTCAATCTAGCGTTTTATTTCGGTTAGTAAAACTACCCCGATTAGGACCCGCTGACGGATATTTAGGCAGATCTGGCCTGTCGGCATTTTTGAACTCTGCACGGTTACACTTGAAAGAAGAAGTTCTCTGGCTTTCCTGCGTTCGGAATCGTTATCCCTTGACTTAATTGGTTTAGTCAATTAAGAGAAACACCCCGTGAGATCTTTTGTAGTTCTCAGAGTCACCGCGGGTCAAAACCATCATTTTTATAGGCTTACGCCGTCTTTGAACTAAGTACCAACCCAGGAGTTAGAACTTGAGTTCCGCAACACAGGATTCACTGAGAAAATTCGTGTAGGCTAGTCCATGGTATAATTAAGGGTCTTAAAAGTTTACACTTAAGAAAATTTAGGTGTTGGACCTTTATATTTATATGCAGCCATAGAGTGTTCTGAGTGCTTATGTTCTTGTTCCATTGTTTAATCCGGAGTATTTTTATGTGTGCTTCTATTTGTCTGTAACTGTCGTCCCCACCCCGTTTGTTTCGCCCACCATTTTGTATTGTAGAAGTTGACTCTTTTTGTGCTGTTAAAGTAATTATTAGATGCTAAGTGAACATACCAGATGTTAAGGGGGAGGCTCCACGATAAAAGCTGCACGTGGATGTTATATTTTAAAGTCGGGGAGGCGGAAACAAATTCCGTTATAACTTTTCTTACCCCCCTACCGTTCTGTTTCCTTGCACTCAGACCCTGGATAGGAGAAACTTTTGTAGGTCCCCTTGTAACTTTCCGGCTGTAGGTGACGCGTTAAAATTTATCAGCCAATCGCAGGCTCTTAAGAATTAAATCAGTAATCATTTCGTATTGGTTGATTGAAATTTCGGAAATTCCGACCAATGAAATGAAATTGCTATGTTTGTTTTCGGGGTGCGCCGATTGGCTAAAATTCGGGGCTCAGGCAGTATAAAAGGACGCTGCGCAGGCTGAACATTCAGTTCAGTTTCATATTTTTCGGTTTTCGCTCGCGTGCTCGAGCCGCGACAGCAAACCGATCTCCCTGCACACGGAGGCGACTTAGTGTGCACGGGAGTTTCGGGGCGCTGCAGCAAAAAGGGGGGTACGCGCGTTACGCGCTGGGGTAGGAAACTTTGGAATAAGGGGGGGCCAAGCTGGGATTTTCCGGTTTCACAAAGGGGGTGTGGGTAAACTTTTGATCTAAAACTTTGCCTGGCGTTGGCGACAACGCAGGTCCAGCAATTCTGTGTAAACTTTTAGGGGGGCAAATCTTTAAATCAGAAAATACCTGCAAGGTGATGCCATCTAGGCAGCGATCCTAGAAAAATTTAAAGTACGTTCAGGATGGACATTAATATTTGCAGGATTGATTGCCAGCACGGTAGGGAGGCCAATTCAGCCTAATGCTAAGCATTTAGGATATGGCAACTAAAAGAGCTGAGGCCTACCGTCCAGAAAATTTCAATGTACCCTGTGATTTGAGACGATTCTAGCCAGGCCCCAAGAAACTAAGCCTTGATACTCGGTCACCCGTTTGACAATCTAACTGCTGAATGTGCAGCCTGTGAAAAACCACGCTTAAGCCTAGAGAAAGCGTAGTGCCCTCGGAAACAGACGCGGTGCTAGGGAATATATACAGAGAATCTCTCAAGAAACCTCTTGAATTCTGAGCATGCACATAGCGGGATTTTCGGGGTGCACCCCCACCCTCGCAAGGCTTTACGGTAAACGTGCAGCTTTTCTGAAAACTATTAAGGTAACGATGGTGAGCTTGTCTGGAATGCCCATGCAATGAGTGTGAATTCTGAGCCTAGGCTTAAGCAACCATCGAGCCTAAATTGGAGTTAAACCGCGCCTACCTAAAGGCTACATATAGTCTAATCAAGCTCACCATCATGAGACATAGAGTACATCTAAATTAGAAACCCACAACCTTAAGCTGTGGTAGTTAACCTAAGGCAAGGTAACTAGAGGCGCAACTTAAATTTCATGAATCCCTTACCGCATCCTTTTAGCAATTACTATAAGCTATTTTCAAGCTAATTGAAATAATTAAAACAATTACACGACTGATCTCTTGAGTCAGATCTTAGGACTAAGGTATCTTTAGCCAGCAGTATATGCGTGTATAAAATGTATAAACCAATAATAAACCAAAACTTTAACTTGAGTTTAGTCCTGAACCCTGAGCGCTCAGCATTTTCCTGGCCAGAGAGCCATGGCTAAAATTTAAAACAAACGTAGCCTTAAAAGAGACTCAAACTTTTGAGTGAATGTAAAAAAAATTCTTGACTAACAGAGTCTCAAGAATCAAACAAACAGCCCTGGTTCGAATCAGTGGCAAGTAAAATCAATTAAAACCTCAAAGGCTAGGATCGATCCGCCTTCCTGTCAAAACGGTCTATGACCAAGTAAAGCAAAACCAGGTTGAACCACCTAATCTCTAGGAACAAGACTAAAGTTTAAGCCATATCCATGACCGAGTGTCAATAAGCCTAACCGTGAAAAATAGTTGTGAGCACACAGTTGTACTAAAATCCACGGAGAAAAAGCTAACTGTTACTGGTGCGGCCCACTTACACGCACTCGGGGTTCACTAGAGCTTAGAGCATAGGCAGGCTTAGGCGTATGACGATGTCGGGATTTTGTGACTCTCAAAACCTGATATCACGCCGGGGGACCGTCATCCTCTAGGCAAGTAGCTTACTTTGGCAGATCCACGGCCTCGAACACCCGTGAGAGTATCATCTCGGATTCGTCCGCAGGGATACTCGTTGATCGTACCCGTAACACTTGGGGGCTACTCCGTGGAGTTATTTTTCTATTTTGCTATTCCTTAATCGAACTTCTTTAATTAACTTGCCTTACGGGCACTCTTTAAACTGCTAAATTACTCAACCAATTTTGACAAGTAGCCAACGCTAGACCATCCCCCCATCTTATTGGCCCAACTGTGTGCCTGCAACTATCCCTCCTAAAGTTTTGGTTTATAAGTATTAATTTAATTAAGCTGTTTAAGTTTGGGGACCTCTCGCACAGGACTAGGCAAAACTCCGAGAGGTCTGCATTTCGCACACCTACTCTATGTACTGGTGTTTTAAAATTCGGTGCTCTGTAATTCTAAAACTAGCTGCTTCAGGTTTAGGCAAAATTCGAGCAGCTACAGCTTTCGCCCACTAAACATTAGGCTAGTTCAATTAGTTGTTGCAACTATACTAAACAGGCTGCCCTCCTTAAATAAACTCTGGGCAGCCTATGATTACTCTATCGGAGTCTTACGTACGTACTATTGTTTTAACCTTGCTATGTACATATAGTGAACTTGTTGGGAGTTTGTTGAGCGTCCACTAACGAGTCCCTCCAAGGTTTTTAGCTCATAATTCACAAATTCTGTGGCACAATGAAAAATTTCCATTGTGCTATCTAAGCTTTGTTCACTACCCCCAACCGGACGCCATTTGCTCGAATTGAGCACATGGTCCTATACTCGACAAGCTCCCAGCATCTTATATAAGGCGCCTTACCCTCCCTTAGACCGGTTTCTTTTTCAATTACCGGGAAAATTTTATTGAGCAAAACAATTACTCACACTATTTCGAAACCCGACCTTCGATGGAAGGGATGCACAAGAACACTCACATAACCCGGGGAACAGTTGCGGTCGACTGCGGTTCCACGGCTATCTCACAATCAACTTGAGACTAAGATTACACATATTACAGCGTGCACCTTTCGACTGGGTGTATCGACAACATGCTAAAACCACACCTTTAGCCCAGAATAAAAGTAACAGCTCTAGCAAAAGTGTATAACCCCTTTGAAACTATACCTTTTTGCCAATAACGAAAATCCTGCTTTTGGAAAACCCGCCCACATGGCACATTGTGCCTTCTCCCCAACGGATTTACGGGAAAGTATGTGCACCAAATTAGATAATTTCAACACCCTCGCTAGGGCTTAATACGTTTAGTCCAAAAAAGACTTCATACTTCATCCAATAAGCGTGTTGCACATTTCCCGAATTTCCTAATTGAAGTGAGTGCTCAGAGTTGATTGGCTTTGCCAAACAGTAACTAAAGCTGTTAAATACTGCAATTTTGCGGAGTCCCATTTAGTACCTTTCGAAATCTATGGGGAAGTGGTAACCCACACCCTGCGTCAGAACTTACTGTTATCTCACCCCCAGTTATCTTAACGGGTCGGAACAGATAGAGTCAAGTCTGAGCACTCAAGCCAATGCGCAAAATGAATGCGGCGCCCATTCAATACGTACCTGAACAAAAATCTTAAAGCATATGAACATGTTTGACGAGAGGAACTTGGAGGATTATCTCTCTCTCCCAAATTACTCTGAATAGTCGTTAAATCGAACTCCTTTCGCAAAACCAACTCACACCACTAAGTTCCTCTCATGTTAGAGCATGCGCCACTAAAATTTAAAAGGGAGATCGGATGCTGGTCACAATTGTCAGAGCCACATCCGACACCACTAAATTTTATCCACAAACAGGGACACTGCCGCCAAGGAAATTAAAATTTCCAACGAAAATTACTACATACCCAGGAACACAAGTGTACCCATAATACAAGCTGCTAGGAATTTAGCTTTAAAATCATAAAATGCGAGCGCATTAAGCTATAAATAAAAATTGAGTCCCTAGCGAATGTGCAGGTTGAACACTCCCAATTTCAATCAAGGAGCTAAAATCAGATACTCCTGTCAGCTAATGTTAAGTTAATTACAAATCCATACCCTACGACAGGAAAGGAGTACTTGTGTAGTGCGCAGCCACCGGAACTAACATCGGTGGACGTTTACTTACCAGGGTTGCAGAACAAATCACCCCAAACTGTTATAATACTACACCTTGCCCCTACCCAACTCACCTCAGGATTCTGGTACGCGGTGAACCAAACCTTGGCAGCCCATAACGCTGTGTTCGACGCCACTTCGCAACCGGGCGGGATTTGATCACTCCCAACGGGTTTCGAGGGAATGTACCTCCTTAAGGTCGGCCAGCCTATCGGGGGAAATTTAGGCTAAGAAACACGGTTGTAAAGGGGATGCCCAGTTTCCGTAAACCGGTACCTTGCTACAAATCCGGTTGTGTGCTGAATCTGAAATAGTACCCTCAACCATTTTCCTTTGGGTATCCCACTACACAAAACGCCCAAACACCATTCAAAGTTTAGGACACCGTGCATGCGAGTAGATAATGCAGACAGCCTGCATGAAACGCAACAAACATGTACCCCCTGTCTAGCAATACTCAGGAGTCCGTAAGCAAACAAAGAAAAATGGATGGAATAAAAGCCTGAGGGATGTAGAATTCAAGAGTATTATCGTTTTGCTTCCTTCGAAATTACCGGTGACATGTTTACTATCCGAGCTTACGGAATCCTAAAACGTATTTCTAAAACCAGGCGGGACAAGCCCATAATTGTCGTGAGGGTGTTACCGCACTCAAACGCAAAATCTCGAGACTTGACTTAACCGGCGACAACCAACTAAACTGAACTCACGCGGAAACCTGGAATTCTCCAAGAATGTTTGTATTTCCGGTGTAAAAAACGCGTAATTTACAGGCGGAGATCTGTATTGTTGGAGAGGACAGAGTGGAAACGTTTAAAATCAACAAGAGGGCGTCAGGTTTTTTCAAAACCCAACTTACCACCAGTTGGACACTTTACCTTAATCCCCAGGGCCAAGTCGCTAGGCCCTGGATGTACAAAATCTGACCCCCCCTCTTTTCCACAACTCCAATTAACTGGGTGTAGAAATGTGACCACGGGAAAGGAGCATCCACGGGTCACCGCACAGTTAATTCGGCCCCTATCGGAGGTTCTAGCCAGTCCCGACTCGTGAAGTTAGGGGAATTTATCGAGCGGGAGGCAGAATTCCGAGGCCACACCACCCCATAAATTTTACGCAGCGTTTTCCAAAATCGGTGTGGTTTAGGGTAAAATTTTCTTTAATTTGAATTTGAAGTATTGAATAGTTGGACGAGTTTGATCGTTTAATTATTGACGGCACAGACGAGGAGGGGCAGGACGACCAAAATTGTCATTGACACCACTTTTCAGTAAACGGTATGGGACACTTTTCAATGGGATACATAATTCTAAGGTGGTATTAGAATTACCCATAGGTATGTTGTTCCCATCCCATCTGCACGCCCTTGGGCTCGAGCTAAGGGAATCACACACATGATAAGCCGAACAAATTACTTTCAAGGCAAATTCAGTCCTGTCAACCCGAGAGTGACCGTAAAAATTTTCTTGAAGACCAAGCTCAACACGTTCAGTGGTTGCGCGCTCTGAGGGTTTCGATTACCAATCTGAAATTCCTAGCAACCACCCGGACAGATTGACACCGGTAGAGTCGTATTATTTATGTTGTTATGAAGTTTGAATTTGCTGTACCGGAGAACGCCGGACGTAGGAAACGTGCCGAGTTAGTAGGGGTCAGCCCAGTTGGTCCATTGGGGCACGAGATAACGCACCCTCAGTCGGTAGGGGTGGGCAGCTCCGTGTTACCCATGGGGAACTGTGATTTTATTGATTTGATGAATGGAATGAAAAATTTGACTTTTAAATTCCCCACGGGCATAAAAAAACCCAAATTTAAACTCCCAACTAAAAGAGTTGAGGATAGGTGTCCGACTAAACTCAAAATTTTATGAGGCTTTCAAAATGTCGGCATAGAACTAACATTAAGCTCTACCTAGAGCTACCCCTACGATTTCATTGACATATCATTCCCCCACCTAGGCGATTCAACTTAGTCCTCGAGGACTTGAATCCAGTCGTGTGGCCTAAACCTCCCATCAGGACTAAAATCCAAGAAACGCCACCCGACGACCAACTCTTACCGAATAAAATTGCTAATACCATGCGAACTTAATTGTTGAATTAGGAATACGGAAATATCTTGGAATATCGGTTTGGAACTAAATATTTACTCGAGCATTGAGATAATACCCGAAATTTGTTGCCTGGACATGGAAGTTTTTCCGACAAGAATATGACCACGGACCTTACTTCTGAACAATTAGAGCACTCCCAAATAGTGACAGTTTTAACTGCGAACTCAGTGAATCATACGCGCCCACCTTTACCCATTTCGGGTTATAGCCAACGATACTGTATCCTCCGCCATGTTAAGATTGAGATGACTTTTACAAGTTTTCCCCCGTTGTCTCGTCCATCAACTTAGCGTTTCACCCTTTGTTAAGGGTATCTTGCAAATCCTTAGTATTCCCCCTGACTGTTTTGTGTCGAATAGGAAAACATTGACACCCTGCGCCCTGTGTAATAAACCTAATTACGATTAGGAAGTAACCCCCTGAGTAAAGTTACTCTACTAAGTGTTGGTCAGACCCTCCCGTGCTGTACGAAGATGCCTGCGCCCCATGTAAATGAGCCCCAACCCAGTTATGTAGAAACTTTGGAACGAAGCACGATTTAATTGTACCATAGCAACCCCTAATTGTACCATAACAAATTGTACATATTGAACAACAGCATTGGTCCTTTCCCAGCATTTTGGAATGTTAGGCCCTCCTAAAAATAGAAAATACAAAAAAAATAATAAATAATAATAATAAAATCCAATAAAAAAACAAACAAAAAGGAAAATTGCGCTAGTAATGATTGTTCGAAACCATTCCCGTTCTCAAATTTCCCGCACACCGGAGGTGGAAATGGACCATAAATGCCAACTGTACCATACTGATTGTAAATAAAATTGGGCCCCACGTTAGACTCTGCCCGCCACTTTTGAGCGCGTAATCGTCTATATTTTGAAACAAAAAAAAACAAAATAAAAATAAATAGAAAATTTATAAAAAACAAAGAAAAATAAAAATTATACTTGTAATTAATAATTAGTTTCGAACGCCACCTTTCACAGTCCTAAAAGCACATCACATCCGCACTATAGCCCTGTTGGCCACCGATTTTTGGCCTTCCTAATAAGCATAGCACATGCCTACCGGGACTAAGACATAAACCGTGCTAACCCCTGTAGTGAACGTCGCAACTAAGGAGTTTTAGACACTAAAGCTCCTGTAACGACCGCTTTAAGACACCGCACCGATCTGAACAATTTTCTCCAGTCAATTTTAAGGCCACTAACCGAACGATTGCCGGCCTGTAGCCGGTAATAAACCGACCAATTTCAAACTCCGAACTTACTAAAGTAAAATAGAATTGCAAGTAAAACTCCCAGCGCCCTCCACGTTTTGGATTTCGATCCAATTTAGGGTTCTGTTGAAGTGTCAGGAACCAAGCGACCCATAATGATTGAACAACACTCTCCGCCACCCTTAACCATAAAGATTGTCCCTTCCCCCTTCTTCTGATCAGAGTATTGGTAAATCTCTAAAAACGCCTTACAGTTCTCTGTTGCACTGTATCCGTGTTAACATGTGTACAGTGTTATTTTGGGTATAACACTTGTGAGACATATAATTAAGAGGACACTTAAGAGAGCTTGTGAGATTAAACTGTCGGTTCCGGCTTCGGTGAATGTATATAAAAATTGTACAGAACCGACTTTTGGGCTTTTGCCTTGCACTTTTGTGCTCAGAAGACCCTTTGCAAGCTGGATCATTAAAACCGCTTTTGAAAAGCGGCTCTCGCAGCCGCAGAATGCAGTAATTCAGCTTCCCTCACTCCATAGCGGAAACTAATTAGGCAACGACAAAATAGATAATTGACTAAGCAAGGTTTCTAAGCTCAAAAATAACCGTGACACTGCTCAGCAGCCACCAGAGAATGGGGTATCACCCAAGGCAGAAGTAGCCGTACTACTCGATCATATTGGTAGGTAGCCCTTAGGGCCGAACTACTATATCACTAAAGGACATAGAGTGACCAGACTCAGAACCACCCAGTTAGTGGTATTCTTGGGACAGAACCCACTCCCTAAATCACTCACAGGGAACTGAGAGTACAAGCATGGGTGACAACCGGAACCATAACAAGACGCAGGCAGTAGAGTTACCGGACACTTAGTTCCACTAACTCTTGTTGATACGTATGTAAATTCTTGAACAAAATGGTGTATGTTAGGTACACAGACGTAACTCATGATCAACGGGTAACGAAAATTCTGATTCCATCCTAAAATCGGTTGACCATGCACCACCTACTAACCTATTATTCAAAAATTTACAGCTAAGAATGATCTTATAACTCACTAATGTCCCCTCCCTTAGATTTTAGCTGCTAATTTCTTGCACTCATTATCGGTTCGCGAATTTCTAATAAGCAATTTCTTTCTGTTAACAGGCAGTGCACTCAACGTGCAGTTAACAACAACACTTGTGAAGAAATAACTTTAAGATGCACTTAAGAAAGGGTGCTGACAAAGCCTTGTCAATCCAGCTCGCAACGGTTGTACAGAACCGATTGTGAATAAACCAGCTCGGGTTTTTCCCATGCACCCCTTTTGGTGCAAAGGAGCCCTTTTAAGAGCTGGACCAGTAAACGTTTTTTTGAATGCGGCTCTCGTAGTCGCAGTATGGTAGGCCTGATAGGGCTTTTTCTTAAATTTAATAACCCCACACTAAAGGGGAACCCTGATCTAATAATAAAAGTCCTGCAGTGAGAAAAAGAAACAGCTAGAGTACCAGTGCAAGCGCCGAAACTAGGCAGAAAAAACTGCTATGACGGTCTCCAGGTAGGACGCATGAACCTGAGCCGTGGACAACTGCAAGTGGAAAGCTTACACTTAAAAGCCCGAGCATTAGGACTCTGTAGGACCAAACTTATAATCAGTAGATCTATGATTTAGGATGCAAATCTTTTGAAATCCTTCAGAAACTGTCTCAAGAAAATTCATGCAGTGCAATGTTATGCGGGTTGGGTGTCATGAGGAGATATCGTTTGAATTCTAAATTCCAACTCTACTCAGGAGATTGCGGCCCAATGTGAGAACATTTACCTGCTAAGCTAACCGTTATAAGTCACTCGCGAACCACCTTGTCCCCCCATTCCCTATTCCCATGCCTATCCCCTGGCACTTCGGCAGAACTAGGGTGCCCTGAGCTATGTGTGCTAGCACCTTTATAAAGATATAGGTTGCTGTATAAAATTATATTCGCCACATCAGACCCTGATAAGGCTTCAGAAGCCACCAAACTTTGAACATATAACCGGCCTACTCATCAAGTCGCTCAAAACTCCGAAACTCCAAAAAATTAAAGTAGCCGGCTCCGGGCTGTATCACCCGCCGCCGCGTCAATGGCCGGATATTTCCTCAGCTCATTCATATGCTCATGGTAAACTTTTGTTTTCTTGAATGTCATAACTAACCTCGCCTTGAAAAATAAATTATAGCGAAAGCTCACGGCAGCAGCAACAACAACTAGCAGCAACAACAACAACAACAACAACAACAACAACAACAACAATCAGCTACGACACCAACAAGTAGCAGCAACAGCGCCAACAACGACAACAATAACAGTAGCAGCAGCACCACAACTGCCGCTACTACAACAACAACAAGGGCAACAACAGTAGAGACAACTCAACAACAACAACAATCGCAACAGCAGCAACGCCTGCAACAAAAACAAACAACAACAACAACAACGACTCCAACAGCAACAACCACAGCAATTTGCCTATTCTGGGGATTAGGGAGAATTCCGAACTAAGGGCGGATCGTTCTAGTTAAGGGAATTTTTAGACTGGCCCACTCACTCCCTCAATTTGGTATCCGGCATACACACGTGAATGCCCATACATACATAACGTAATGTGCATCAGATAAGGTTTGCACTTATAGTATATTTTCAGTGTGGAAAACCACTGAGTTACCGGTAGTTGAAGGTAAAGGGGGCGCGGGAACCCAGGGCTACTGCAAAATGATCTTACCCACCCTCGTCTACATTCCGGTCTCGTCACGCCAGTTGGAAGTGCCACGGTCTCTAAATTGTTCCTGCAAAATCAAGATTTTGGTATCCGGGCCCTCGTGGACGTTCCTGACAGCACAATCGGTCACTACAATCCACAGAAACTGTAGCCCACACTAAAGTTGTGTGTAAACGGCTAAAGCATAGGAAAGGGTGGAAAGAGAGAGAAAGAGCATCGACTAGGGTTAGGAAAACGGGAGAAGGCTCGGCGTACGGAGTTAGGAAATCCTCTCATATGAAAGCTGTCCTACAACGTTTTGACCGGGCCCAGGTTGTTTGTAAGGGATCTGTATCCTTATTGTGGGGACTTAGGGCGCCTACCTGCACAGTATACCCCTTTCGATGAGTCTCAAAATTGTAAAACGACTTAGGGAAGCGTCGCTTTAATGAGCTGCATACGCATAGCAAACAAGCTAAGGCCCAGAGATGTTTCTAATGTGTCAGAAGCCCAAACCTGGACGGACCGCACCCCTGTAACCCAGCTTAAAACTGTATCAAATGTGACATTTTACAGACTGCGATAGAACGCTCCTAGAAGCTGGGTGCAGCCTGTGTTTGCGCAATACTTATTTTTGCGCAATACTTATTTTACCGGATGCGTCGCTTAGCACATTGGGGCAGACTTATAGTAGGCCGGGCCATAGAAAACTCGCTGCTTTTGAACTAGGTAAACCCATTACATTTTCTAATATAAGGAACAACCGCCCATTGCCATCGCCGGATTATTGGCACCTATAATGAAACTCCATGTGCGTATGTACCTCTGTTGTTGTTGCTCAATCAAGTATTTCGGGTATATGTGTCTGTACATGTTTATGTATAAAATATATATATGTTGCTGTTCTGTGGTTGTTGACGTCGACTAGAAGGGATTTGATTTGGCGTGTAGGCATAAACTTAGGACAATCAAGAGATACACTCGCCGTAAACCCACAAGGGATAAGGGTTAGCACGAAATATCCAAATTAAAATTCTATGAGGTGTCAGGGACACCATTTCTTTAATGATGTGTACTCAGGATCCACACTAGGGATCTCTAGAATTCATTATTGTTAGTATTGTCATTATTATTATTACTACTATTATTATTGTTGTAGTTATTAGTATTTTCAATTGTCATTAGCTTTGTTGTTTTGATAATGATATTCGCAGACATATTTTGTTATTTTTTATGACTATCTGATGACGACAGCCAGGCACACCCGCTTAATTCCTTTTTGTTGCGTCCCTCTTAATTTTACACGGATATCGTAAATCACACGGGCCGCCTATCTACTTAGTGCAAGAGGGACACTAATTCTCTATAAGGATTATACGTATACACTCACGGGTCATGTAGCTGATTGTTACTGTAAATGCTTCACCTAAATTCTTTTTTTGGGCTTTGGTGTTCACGATGTCCTGCATTATTAATTTGTATATATACATGTGTTTACCCGATGCTGATCAAATTACTGAGACCCTAGCTTGATCTTTGAACTCCCCAATGACTAGATGTGGTTAGAAAAAGGACTAGGTAATTGACTAAAAATTGCACCAGTAGATTGAATAGATTTAGTTGAAAATTGCACTGAACTCTGTTTTCTCTCCGACTAGAATATCCCACAACAGTGCTGACTAGATCTGAGACTAGATATTTCACTTTAGTCTGACTGGATATCACCGGACTAATGATTGAGAATTTAACGAAAGTACCAGCCGCGTATTGTCCGTTCTCTTAACGCTTCCTCCTTTTGGGATTAAAATTTCAAGTCTTTCAGTTGAAATTCATAACTACAAACCTGTGTTTGACGGATGCAATCAAAACGGGGGTGTGATCCTAATAAGGGAAAGTGCACCGTCCTGGAGACCCGCTTGTTTGCCTATTCTGGGGATTAGGGAGAATTCCGAACTAAGGGCGGATCGTTCTAGTTAAGGGAATTTTTAGACTGGCCCACTCACTCCCTCAATTTGGTATCCGGCATACACACGTGAATGCCCATACATACATAACGTAATGTGCATCAGATAAGGTTTGCACTTATAGTATATTTTCAGTGTGGAAAACCACTGAGTTACCGGTAGTTGAAGGTAAAGGGGGCGCGGGAACCCAGGGCTACTGCAAAATGATCTTACCCACCCTCGTCTACATTCCGGTCTCGTCACGCCAGTTGGAAGTGCCACGGTCTCTAAATTGTTCCTGCAAAATCAAGATTTTGGTATCCGGGCCCTCGTGGACGTTCCTGACAGCACAATCGGTCACTACAATCCACAGAAACTGTAGCCCACACTAAAGTTGTGTGTAAACGGCTAAAGCATAGGAAAGGGTGGAAAGAGAGAGAAAGAGCATCGACTAGGGTTAGGAAAACGGGAGAAGGCTCGGCGTACGGAGTTAGGAAATCCTCTCATATGAAAGCTGTCCTACAACGTTTTGACCGGGCCCAGGTTGTTTGTAAGGGATCTGTATCCTTATTGTGGGGACTTAGGGCGCCTACCTGCACAGTATACCCCTTTCGATGAGTCTCAAAATTGTAAAACGACTAGAATTTCTATTGCACTCGCTGAAAGTGATTAATGTGTTTTGCAAAGCACGCGAAGCCTCGGTTTCAAAATTTTTCGACTGATTGGTAGTTGCTCGCGTCGAGGGGTTTTGAGACACTAGTTAGTGGTTAGAATGAAAAAGGGAATGAGTTTTCCAGTTTAGACCCCTAGATTTTCCCAAGGCAATCCTTGTTCCGGCCTCGCGGCGAGATCAGAGTTTCATATATGGCGTAGACTCACAGGGAGGCAACCCAACGCATATGTATCTGTGTCCCCAGTGCAGTAACCGCAGCCCGTAGTATATTCAACGCTTACATACAATCTTACTGTCCAGCCAGAAACTGCGTTTTGAAGGGGAGTCGCGAGTTATTTGCACAAGAAGGGGCGGTCAGCTTCAAAGCCCCAAATAACATAAACTGCAGTGGTGGCCGGCAAAATTCGACGAGAGAGTTTTCAGCACGAAGG